>DWPT01000025.1:0-37853 GCA_018251895.1 Agathymus mariae mariae
CATGCTGCAAAGCCTTGAGCACAGGCGTAGGGTTGCCAGCTTCTCGGTCTTCTATAGGATACATTTCGGAGAGTGAGTGTGCGCAGGAATTGTTCGAAATAATTCCCCTATCACCGTTTCTCCATCGAACGACTTACGTACGTAGTGAAGGTACCACCTGAACGGACTTCGCGGTTTGCGTCTTGATTCATTATCCGCACTGCAAAGGACTGGAATAACATGCTCGCCACGGTGTTTCCGGCTACTTACGTTGCGTTCAACATCTTAGACTTCATCACCACTTACCATCAGGTGGGAATGTTGTCAAGCATTAACTTATCTTATGTAAAAAAAACTAGTATTATTACCTTGCCGTGAAGCCTGCCTAGCTAGGTACCACCCTTCTGCTTGAGTCAGCCGCTAAGCGACTCGTCATGTTTCGGCTGGGGGCTTGAGAGCCAGTACTTTCTTTCTTACATATTTCTCATTTACTGTCCGACAACACATTTGTGATAATTATTATCTTGCTGATTTCCATGGGTGACAGTGACCACTTACTATGAGATGGTTCATCTGCTCGTTTGTTGGCTTTTAACATAAAAAAACTATGATTTTGACTCCCAAGCAGAAGCAGAAGAATTTCAAAAATAAGACGTTGTCCGCCAGGAATCTGAAGCCCGTATGGCCGAGAAGATACTGAGCTCGTGGTTCACATCGCTCGGTGCGTTGCTAGGCGCAAGCGCACGGCTCGCGTACGAGTGCGCTCTCACTGCGTTCTCGCTTCACCCGTCGCCCGCAATGTACGAGCGCATCCGTACCGCGCCGCAGCTGCAACCGCCGCCTGTCCACAAGGTAAGTGTGTTAAAGCAACTGATAGTATTAAAAAATTGCCCAGTGAGTAATTAGAGCATACAATGATATGTGGAATACTTGCACATTTTAAAAATAAATATCTTTTCAGGATATACAAGAACCAGCAGTAGAAACAAATTCAGAGTTTGGCAGTTGGGCTACTGATAGCCGTTCTCAAACCAATTTTGTTAAAACATCGGAAACTTTGAACTTGAAGAAGATACAACAACACTCCAATGTCCTGTCGACTGCAGTCCTCAACGAGGGGGAAACGCTAGGTCTTAGCCCGGACCTGTGCCAGGACCTCATTGTACTACTATCTGGACCTAGAGTCAAAACCCTTTCTTGGGATATGGACAAGTAAGATATTATGAAAGAGATATTTAATATTGTTAGATGTTGTTACAGTACAATTCAAAATTATTAGAAAGAGGTATATTCGAGATTTGACATGATTTTACTTATTTAGGTCGTAATTATTACAATAAATCATGCAATTAGTAGAAAAGTCTCATAAGTCCAAATTTTATATATTTTATAATTATTAATTAGGCCTATGTTGGATGGTGCTTGAATTACACTCAACCTTCAGTAATGTATATAATTTATTTATTACATTATTCATCATTGTCATGTTCATTACAGGGAAATCTTAATAGAAAACTGTCGATCATACATGGAGCGTACTCACGGTGGCACGCGAGCGCTCACCACAGAACTGAAGTACCTCAACCTGGCCCCTGACTTCTTTATGCATCTACCAGAAGAAGAGGATGAGGATGAAAGTGATATTTACTATGGTATCGAGAAAGGTGAGCTCTCGACTAAAAGCAGTCATTTAGAAGTTCTGTGCTAATGTTAGGTTAGTTGCATAGCATTCAGACGTTCGGTTTCCAGCATAAGATGGTGGAAATGCCGTTGTAGAATTATGACTACGAATAATATAATAAACCCGATATATGTGATTGAAATACCGTTAAATCTTCACATGTAGTTCATCATGTCATTTGACTGATTGCCAGCGTTCCCACAACCATTTGAATGACTGGAGTATAGTTTTATATAGAGCCATAATATTATATTTACATACAGTTTTTCGTTTAACCAAATGTACGTCGAACCGCAATGCGGGAGTATTTCTGTTCAATACAAATATAATTTAAAGACTACCTCAAGGAATTAAACTTAAAGTGCAATATTGTAGTAGTAATGGTGGGTTGTAACAATAGATGTAGAATATAAACAAAAATGTTTTTGCAATAAATGCACCCATGCACTATTGTAAGCAAGCACTTAAATGCTTATCTGAACTCTATTTGTAAGTGCGGACATATAAAGTATTAAATTGGTCCATACGAAATTCTGCCTTGGTGAAACATAATATTACTTTGACAATAAACATAATATTAAAGAAAAAAATGCTAGTTAATTAAATTGGTGGCATGGCACTTGTTATATTTTAGCATCTGAGACTTGCATCAATAATGAGTGTTCAAATAAAGTGGGAAACGCTCAGTGAGATAATTTTAAAATTGTTAACGAGGTATACCTCTCACAGAAAGGATTTCTGATTGTATTGTTTTGGTCTGATTTGATCTGACTGATTGATGAACTTTTTTTATTTGAGAGAAATTAACAAAAATTAATTATTGTGCAAAAATCAAATAACATTCTTGTCTGTTTGTCACAATTATGCTACTTTCAAATCGGCATCCATTTATTGCACGTTTATTGATACTCTATATAACATGATACACAATTTTTAAACACAGGCTATGAACATCTAGTGGAATTGCATGAACCGGAAGAAATTTGGGAACATGCTCTGTCTGATACCGAAAGAACTGAAAGCTGCTATAGTACAGAAAATGAAACTTTAATCCCTATACCGAAAGGGAAAAAGAAGAGAAAACCAAGACGACACTCATTTTCCATAGAAGAGGAGACATTAGATCCACTCAGTGACACTGTGCCCAAAATTAAACATCGTAGCCATAGTAGTGAAAGTAATAATAAGTCGACAAAAGAGCGCAGTAAAGAGAGAAGTAAAGAAAGGAAGAAAAAGGAAGGACAACCAAGAGACACAAGTTATAGTTTAAGTAAAATTAAAAGTAACAAAGATAATAAAAAGTCTCAAAACATTAATGAAGCAGGTTCCATTGCAATTGATGTTCACAAATTTCTACAGAAACCTAAGAAAGAACGAAAAAAGAAGGAAAAGAAAGAGAAAAAGGATTTACAAAAGCAAACGTCCACAGCCACAGGTCTTTCTCGCTTAGTAGGAAAAAAGATCATAAAAACAAATAAACTCAACGTTAATGAGCAGATAACAAAAGCAGAAACTGAGACTGATTTAAATAATCAAGTATTCATCACCGATAGTGATTATGATAGTCAAGGAAAATCGTCTATAGCATCTATGCACACTGAAGGAAATGATCCTGATGTACTGTTTGATGGTCTTTTCTCCATGGATGATATTAAGTCACCAGAAAAGAGTACAGTTACAGCTAACAATAAAACATATCCATTACAATTTGACTCCGACAATTCTGCAAATAGACAAAGTTTAATTGATAATGAAACCAAAGCTTCTCATAACCTAAAAATCCATGACCTATGTTATATGCGGAATGACGGAAAAGAAAAAGAGCTGACTAGACCATCATCGGCAACTCGATCTTTAGCCAGGAATGAAATATCTCAGTTACCTTCTTGGTGTAGTTCAAATCCGTATCAAAATGAAACCATTGATGAAGTGAAGCTAGGTATAAAACGGCTAATAGAATTTAGGAAGCAAAAAAGTGCTACTGATCTTATCAATAAAACAAAACATGAATCAGAGCTAGAACACCAGGAAGTACTTAACAAAAGAAAAATCTGTACAGTAAACAACAAGTTAACTAACAAATTTGGACTAACAAATACAATGGATAACGAATCTAAAATCTTATCAGGAAGTCCAAAGGCTATTTCTGTCCCAGATTTACCTAAAGTGTTTATAAATAAGAAACAGAGCCAGCAGTTGAATCATTTAAAAAATGAGGTAGATAATTACCTCTTAAGTTATGGTAACTGTATGGAATCTCAGGCATATCCATTAAATAACTTAAAGAAACTAGAAATGTCGCACAATACTGATGAAAAAAGGTCTAAATCGGTTAAATCTGATAAGTCTGCGGTGTGTTCTAATTTAAACAAATTTGAAAAAAAACTTTTCAACATGTTTCAGCAGAGTGAATGTCGTGAGGTCACCACAAGTAATGTTACTAATACACCGCTCTTCAAGGAATCTTTGTCTAATACCAAACATAACCACAGTGGAAAGAATGTATCAAATCCAAATCAAATTAAATTACATGAGTTTTTGAAGGAATTACATCGATCAAATAATGCAGGTGTAAGCAAAAATAACAGCCGAGTAAGTCCGATCAAAATAGGAACAGAGTCGCTCCACTCTATATCAACAAATTACTGTGCCAAACAAACTAAACCATCTAAGAAAGTAGAAAACGTGCCTAATACTTTTGCTCGTCTTAAGTACATGCATCAAAACAAACAAGGGGATAATGTATGTAAACAAAACAATAATCATGTGACCCAAAATAAATTGTATAAATCTTCCTACCCAGAGTCTGTAAAAGACAAAAATGATATTATTGATACATTACTTTCACGTGTTGATTGCACTGTAATAAGAAAAGTTGAAAAGACTCTTCAAAAGAAAGGTAACTCTTCAAAAGATAATCCAGTTTCTATCGGCTTTATTGATGGTAGCCAAACTGTTACGAAAAAAGTAGTTACGACGGATGATAGACTTATCATAAAATCTAATTTATTGCAATCACAACATACTCTAATTTCATCGGTAAAGCCTACTAAACCTACACGAACTACAGTACCAAAACCATTCCTAGCAAATTGTAATGAAGATCAAGTTCAAAATTTGCTACAACAGAAGAGTAAATATTTTGTAACCAGGCCTCAAATAAATACTGCAGGAATAACTAATAAAGGAGTTAGTAGCATTCAGATACCTACATCATCTTTGCCATTAAACCCTCAGAGCCTTTGCCAACAGCTAGGTGATGAAATTTACAATCGCTTACAAGGTTGTCCAATAAAAATACAACCATGTCAAAGTGCGCCAAATCTCACTCAAAATGTGACTGTTCAACCCAAACCATCAAGTGTTACAAAAAGTAAAGAAGTATCTACAAAGATACGACATAAATCATCAATAGTAAATACCAAAGAAACTAAAAATCATGCTAAAAGTGGAATAAAAAATGATATTGTTCAGCAAGATTGGGAAAGCGTCCTGAACGATCTTTTATCTCATAAAACACCGGCTCGAGGTTCGAACGCGCAGAGCTCCGTATTCAAGAAAGATAAGAAACTGAATGAAAATAGCAATCTGTGTAACCAAAAAATTAATAATTTTGAATCTAGTAACAAAATAAATTACAATAAAGGTATCGTTTCTGAAAAACAAGATAAAGATTTGAATATTGAAACTGCTGTGAAACAGAATAGAAATTTGACCCAACAGAAATCAATTGTGGAAACTAATACATCAAGTATGAATATTTCACAACCTTACGGTGATGCTCTGGTGTATACTAGCAAAAATGCCTCTTCTGAAGAAAATCAACCATTGATACCGAAGCCTAATGATCAAGGTTCCTTAAAAAAATCCTACCAATCTGCGATTATAAAAAGACTAGGTAAAACGCCAGAAGTGAGGTTACCTTTAAAAAAAGATTTGAAAGTTAGTGTGCCACAGTCACAGTTGGACTTAGTAATGTCTAATGTACCCACTTCAGAATATGATATTTTAGGAGAATTAATGGATGATGACTTAAGACAAGAAATCGGTGAATTGTCTTCAGATGAAGAAAGTTTCTCTACGACGGCTACAAATAATATACCAAAAGGAAAATTGAAAATCCTTTCCACCAAAGTAATAAATTTGGCAGGATCTCCTGATTCATTGTGTAATTTGAATACCCATCCAAATCCATGTAACACAAATAAAAAACCCATTTCAATATTACAGAAGAATCGGAAGATGTCTGAAGCTCTAGTAAGATCCATGACCGTAGGTTACGAAACTGCGAATGTTGTAAAAAGTAAACCTTTACCTAATACTATTTACAAACATGATAATGAAAAATGTCAAACCACAACACAGAAAACAAAGACGTATAACGGAATTCATCAAGCGTCAAAACTTATTGCGCCGTCAAATGTGCAGCAATATCAAGAACATCCATTTCTGGCTAATAACAATGGTATTATCAACCAATCACATATTTTGGATTCTAGAACAACTAATAATTGTAATTCATTAGAGCACAGTATTCAACAAATCGGCATTAATTGCAACAATCAAAACAGTGTCAACGATAACACACGTTTGGTTACATCAATTAGTCAAAACAGTGGACATGTCTTCAATGCAGTTCCCCAACAGTTACCACATCATCCAGTAGTGAAAAACGTTGTTCTTATACGTCCGGAAATTGTTTATGAGCCATATACAGTGCAACTTCATCAAATTCCAAAAACAATGAACTCCAATATTAGTAATTTGAACGCAAATACATTTGTAGCAGTCAATCCTGTACCTACCATATCAATGATTGGGACTCAGTTTTCAAATCCTGTTATCAGTCCTCTTATTATTGGTAAATCTATTGGTGGTATTACTAAGAATACTACATCAACGTTTAATACTGGTAATAATAATAAGAACGTTTATAGTAATCCACAACTTCATACAGCGAGAGGAGTTAATAACACAGAAACGGAAAACCATTCTATTTTTTTGGAGTCAAAATACCTTGATAATGTGTGTGATCCTAATAGTATGGATCGAAACACAAGGAAATCAAAAATACATTCTGTGAGCGAAAGTACAACAAATATAGATAATTTGACTACACAAATTTCAAGGGCGCCTGTCAAAATTAACGAGTCTGTATTAAGAAAGGACCTCGAGCGGAAAATATTGACTGAAATTCCAGAGAATTATAATGAAAATTTGCCATATGATGCCATAAAGCGTGACGCTAAGGAACCTGAAACACCCATCTCTGAAGAATATCGGCATAATGACTTGGATTCTTCTCAAATTCAGAATACATCAAAGGATTCTACCTTAAATCTACTTTTAAGTGGACAGCATACGGCAATAGATGATGTTGTTTTGCCTTATCTTGAGACTGATGTCGAAGTTAAAGATTGTATTCTAAATAAGAACTCAGACAAGAAAATAATTTGTAGAGTCCAAGAAAAGCATAATGTGACCGCATTGTATAATGTTGATCCAGAAAAGTCTTCTGCAAAATGCATGAATCGTGGTGAGAATTGTGGTCCCAGCAAAGTTCAGAGAGTTTCAGAGAACTCGGTCTCACAACTTTTATGTGAGCACACTACAATGGTGGGTGATGTAGTTAAACTTGTCCCTAAGTCTGAAATAAAAGTAAGTGGTTCCTTGCTACATAAGAATGTTGACAAGAACATCCTTTCTAAAACACAAGAATCTATCATAACTGCCATTAATAATTTGGATTTAGAAAATTATTCTGCAGAATGCGGCGTTCACTGTAACAGTTTTGGTCTTGGTAATGTTGAAAATACATCAGAGAACTTTATCTCACATCTTTTAAGTGACCGCTGCAACTTACCAGACGAAGTAGTTACGCCTTATTCTAAGACTGATGTGAATGTTGACGATAACATTTCAAGTGAGACTTGTAATGAAAAGAAATTGGTTCCTGAAATACAAAAAACCCCTAAATTAACGACACCATGCTATACTCCAACAACTGTTAGCAAATTAAATACGGAAAAATCTACAGAATATAGACATTCTAGTAATGGTGCAACAATAAATTCAAACTCATTTTTTTCCACTGGATACCGTTCAAACATGGCAGATATAATTAACCGCAACTCTAAAATTGATGTAAAACTGAGCGAATGCCCTCCAAATAAGAGCTGTGAAAGGAAAGTACTATCTGAAGTACAAGAAAAACTTAAAGTAGACTTACCTGAAAAAATTGGTTTAAAAACTTCTATCGGAACTGAAGATCTAATAAAAAAAGAATATCGTAAGACCCAAGAAGAGCGAATTACAAGAAAAAAGACAGCTATATTAAATAGACAAGTTCATATCTTCAGCAATGTTGAACCTATTCCTTTGACTTATGCTCCTATAAATTCTTTGAAAACAGTAACAGATCATAAACAAAAGCATATTGGCAGTATTGGTATTGATGACTTTGTAAGTAATAGAAAAATACAAACATTAACAGCACATGATGATGCGGTAGCTACAGAAGAGTATAGTGTTTCAAAAGCTCCTACATTAAATAATATTGATGATAGCTCTGATATACTCCAAGAAAACTCCATAGAGACATATTGTTTTCCATCTGAGGTGATAGATGTATTAAAAGAGAATAATGGAAGTAATACAACGGATTGTATTCGTGTACGGCTCCGATCTTTTAATAAAGAAGATAATGACCTGTCCGTATTGCTACAGAATGAAAAATTTGACAATAGACCAAAGGTAAAAGTAAAAAAAACTAAGGCTTTTACGAAAGTATACAAATTCAAAGCGACTAAAAGATTAAAGAGAAAAAGGGACAAAAAAATTGAACACAATGAACGAGGTAGTAATGTGTCATCAATAAAAGATATTAATGATCAGAGTCTAGTAATACCTGTTTCAGGTAAGAATCTTGATATAGAAGAACACCTACAAGGTTCAGTTATATCCAAATCAGATCTGATTGAAACGAAGCACTTTCACGCAGAAGCTTCTACTAAGAAAGACAACATACAAAACCCTATTGTAATATGGAATAAATTGGAAGCTTATTCTGTTCATGATCATCAAAATTTTGAAGTTAAATCTGACGATAAAAATAATTGCAATGTTGAAGCTTTCCTTGAAAAAAGTACCGCAAAAGAAATAATTGATAAAGGCGAAAAATTAAAAAATACTAGTACAAATCATATGAAAGTAACTCCTCCGGTTAACTGCGCAGTGCCCTGTGACTTAATTAAAAATACAGCCCAGGTATCTAACAAAATAGTAACATTAAATGGTGACACTGAGGATGTAAGTAAAGAAATATCAATGACTAAAAAGCAGTCGTTACACAGAGAATCAACTGGAAGTTATCAACAAGTACTTAAAAATTTAACATGTGACAATGATGAGAACATTTCTAATTTATCAAGACGTGCGAAATCCCTGCAGGAGACATTAGATCATAATAAAATAATTGATTCCTATAAAGATAACGTTATCATTGAGGAGTTACCAAGGATGAAAGATGATGATCCGTTAAAAAGAGTAATTAGTATTAAATTAGCAAATGGGAACAGTTTCAAAGCTACTGTTTCAGGAAAGCTACAAGTCAATATAAACTCTTTGTTTGAAGATCCGGCGATACGGTCGGTACTTGTGAATAATATACCTAGTAACAGCAGGTGTATTTTAAATATACAACAAGTTATTTCTGCATCTGGTGAAAATGTCAGAACTCGAGTAGTACATCCAATGGAGAAACATAGAACTCTTGAAACTATTAATTTAATCAGTGATGACGAAGAAGATAATGGATCACAAATATTTAATACCGAGTTTGGTAAGTTTAAGGTACGAAACTTAGATGATCGTCTTTTCAATAAACATCAAAAAAGATTCTCCCAAAAATGTTTGGTGAAAATACAAACATACGCTAAAGTCGATAATAAATTTTCAACGGACGTCGAGAACACAAATGAAGTGAATGATCTATCTAGTGTTAATAGAGATGTCAGTGAACGAATGTTACAGGAAGACACTAAGTTATGTAAAATGACTGACTCAACTGAAGATAAAAATCTCCAAATCATAGAAATTGATGACTCTTCAAACGATACCATCGACACTACTACAAAATCTGTTGACAATTTTACTGAACCATTAAATACTGATAACATTGAATTCAACATCAAGGAATTAAAAGATTTATGTGTGGATATCAATAACAAAAATGTTGATACCAATATTCAAATGGATCTTGAAAATATAAAAGAAACGTTATTGAAAGATTTGTGTGATGATGTGGAAAACATAGATAATCATAGATTATACGGAAAGAAAAACGAGGTGACAAATGTTTTGAATGATTTTAAAGGTATCTGTCATAACGCGTTATTAGACAACTCAAGTGTTTCTTTTACAAGTTCTGATATCAAATCTACAGATGATTTTCGGAAGCATACTGAAAGTAAATTTGAAAACTCTTCCACAGTAAAAGATCTATTTATTGATTCTACGTGTTCTAAGAACGTGTCTGCTGTAAAATCTCCCCAAGATATTGGAGCTATTCTTACAATTCATAAAAACAAACTGCCACAATCAAAAAAATGTCAACTCAAAATAGAAAAATGCGATGATTTGGCTAGAATATACCAACTCATGAAGAGTAAACAATGTTTTGTATCCTTAGAAAGATGTGACAGGCACATTAATTCAGACCTCTATAGAAAAAGTAAAAAGGATACAATTGAAGTTGCAAATACACACTTAAGTAAAGATGAACATACATTGAACAACGCTGATACGGTATTTGTTTCTGACATTGATTCATCAAACTGTACTTTAATACGAAGCGAGTCATATTCAATTTTAAACGAAATTAATCTCTATGACCAATCTCTGGAATTGCCAACACCAACAGAATGTAATACCACGATAATTAATGATAAAAATGACACTCTTTATGTAAAAATCAGTGAAAATTATGAAAACTTTTACACTTGTCAATCTGATTATTTCATGACGAAATCGAAGTTTAATTGTATTATGAAGCAAATTCCGCTTATTAACATCATACCTGATGACATTTCCACTGATTGTGATAGTGATCTTGATGATAATTGCAGTAATATTTCTGAGACAATTTTCGATGGTATTGAAATTGCTAAATTACCGCTTGAAAATATTACTTATCAGGTGCCTAGTCTTATGCAGCTAGCTCTCAAGTACTGCAGCACTACTCACGAATATTTAGACTCAAACGAAATGAAACTTTCAAGAACGAATTATTGTTCTTTGCAACATCTAAAGAGGAAATTAAATGTACCAAATAATGTTGTAAGTGATAGAAAACTCATGAGATTAGATGAAGGAACTAAATATCACGCGCTAGATAAAGAATGTTTAAATATAAATCTTAATGAGATCTTACCAGTCGATTCTTCTGATATGATTCAAACAATTGACGAAATTACGAAACGAAATTATGGCAATGACTTTAAATACCACGGTGCAACACCTAGAAATATTCAACATAATATCCGAGAAGCGGTTATTTCTCGATTAACACCAAATTCATCCTGTTATGATAGTGATTCAATAAGAAATTATAAATTAAATAACTTGAATATTAAACTTTTGGAAAATCATTTTGAACACAGGAAAGTTAACCATGGCAACGATAGATTTGATAAAGCAGGCGTCTTGCCTACAGAGGATATAGCCACTACTGACATAGAAAATAATGATTTATTTTATAAGGAGAAACATCCTGTCCTAGAAGAACCAACGAAACTATCAACTGCACGTGATCAAATTCAGAGGGTAGATAATTTAGGGAATTTACATGCAAATACTGTACTAACTACTATAGTTAATGATAATGTATCATCTAAAAAGGATAAAACTGCGGTTAGTATGAATTTAAGCATAAAAAATGATAAGAATATTGTTAAACGAACTGATTGTATGCCAAGAGAAATAATTGAAAACGAAAATGATGATCATACCCATACATTACATCAAGATCGTGAATGTTGTGAAATTGTGGCGCTAAACTTCAATTCTAAGTTATATAATCATATACAACAAAATGATATACTCAGCAGTAAATATATTGAGAATATATGTACAGAAGGACGAATAGTGAATGAGAGAATTAATTATTTTAGTGTTGACCAAATACAACCTATTACTACTGATGACTATCCTGAAGTTACCACAGATACAAATACTGCCATATCAAAGGCAGTGCGAGATACGATTATGAAACAAGTCGACAGCAACTATGGACGTAATTATCTCGATGTAGATTTAATCAACTCTTGTACAAAATCAGGAACTGAACAATGTGCAAAGAATGGTTTAGATAATTATATAAGCATAAATGACATAGATCGTGTTGACAATACCTATAAAAACACAAAAATCACAAAAACATATACGAATTCTGATGGCTTTGATATAAAACAAGTGAGAGACAATAATAGTGAAGAAATCTTCGTCAATAAACTTGTGGATACTAGTATTGAACCTATGTTTTACTCGAATTCATCTAAAATGTGTAACGTCGAAATGTTAAATATTGATCATAATACTATTAGTACAGAACAATGTAAAAATTTGTTAACATCCAACGAAAACAACGATACGGACTCGGAAAGAAATAAATCTGCTGATCTTATTAGACACAATAGTAATATTAGTGATTTAACAAATCCAACAAATAAGTTTGAAATAGTATCTGAAAATAATGTTTTTAATGAACAAAGTTCTATTGATAATTCCAGTATTTATTTTGAAGAACATAGGCAAACCAGCACTAACAATACAAAAGAATACCGTTATGGTGTTGACATATATCAGACAGAAATCGATAGTAACAACGAGGTTATGTCAAATCGCAACTTTATTCCGAAATGTGATAAGGTTTCTGTAATCAGAGAATCTTCTGAGCTTCAGGGAAGTATATTGGAATCTGAACAGAATATTGCATTTGATACAGATAGGGTAGTGACCAAAGATAACAACAGTGCAGTTACGAGTTCCAGGAATGGTACGTCTAATGATAAATTCATAAAACAATTGGAGCATATAGAAGTATATTCTAAAAAATCGAAATCTAAAATTAGTGGCAGTAATGATAAATTAGAGGTCGATAATAACTGTAATGATTATAATGACGAAGCTAAACTTACAAATATGATAAAAAGTTTACCTGATTTAAATCAGCCAGGAAGAAGTGAGACTGGGGTAGAAAATTTCACTTTAATGTCGTTTGACCATGATACTAATGCTTATATTGAATCTTTTGATATTCGTAGAGAAAAAATTAAATCGGATCAACATTTGATCTGCACTGAATATAAAGAAAATGAAGTAATTTTTAAAAGTACTGATGAAACTACAAATGTGGATATGACTTCTGTGGTACTTGATACAACTCAGTCGGATAATCACGTATTAGATATTACAAATAACACACATATAATTAATGTAAATAAGCAAATTTGTAATGACAAATCTATATATATGAAAGCTGTTGTATTTGACTCTAATCAGTTAGAAGGAAATAATTGTAATAACTACTGTTTGAAAAATAACGAGTTGGTGTCAATATCTGAAACTGAAGATTTTGATGTAACATGCCATCCTGAGCAATATGATGAAATATCGAAACCTACTCAGTCTAATTTAGTCACTACTAACGATATAAAAGAAATAAGTGAAATTAATAAAGACCTGGATGATAATCTTACACCTACAAATTTAGTACATGACATGAATCAAACAAGAAGCGACAACAAAAATGATTATATATCTGAAACTGTCTGTTTTAACCAATTAACTTCTATCCATCTTCGGGATGAAATACATAAATCTAAACTAGACAACGTGAATAGTGAGAATCACGAGTCGATAGCTGTACAGAGGAGTTCTTTAACGAATATTGAACTAATACCTTTTAAACAATGCAACGATACATCCGAACAAGTATTAGAAAATCTTCCAAACAGTTCCAGTATAGAAGTACTACTAGAACCATATAAGAAAAATAATTGTTGTGGAAGAAACCTTTATTCGGAAAAAAATATTCCTGACCATAATATAGAAAACATTAACTTTATTAAAGATAGTGAGACTGTGAATGCAGCTGGCAGTAAAATTTTAGATGACACTATTGACTTAGATGACTCGTTGAGTAATCTAAATGAAAGCCATGACGATAATAAAAGCATGTTATATGATGTACAGACGAGGCATTCCATTGTTAAGAAGCACGTCAACAATGACAATATTTTTTTGATGCAAAAAAACAGCACTGAAATTATTATGGATTCCTTTGAAGATAAAAGTAGATGTAAGATTAAAGAAAATAATTTACATAAAATCTATGGTTTGTCAGGTAGTGAAAGTAACATTAAAACAGATGAAACAAGTTTAGACGAAGATAAGGTTATAACAGAGAATAAAGTCAATGAAACCCCATCTCCTAAGAATATTACGCTTCTTTACGAGAGTGATTCGAAAGTTATATTGAAAGGTTCTATTATAGAAGACCCAATAGTTGGAACTTGTTATGTATTTCCGATTATAAATTCAGAGGTGTTACGTCCGGTAACAAATAATAATGGTAATTACACTAACCAAGGAAAAACGATTTTGCCAGATGTATGTAATGATCTGTTTCAAGAAACGGACCTTATTGTTACGAAACCCAAAGTTACGTATTCAAAAACAGATTTAAAGTACAATTGTTTTTCGAAAAATCCCTCCACCAGTGATAAAACATCCAGAAGAAGCTTGAAGCGAAAGATAGAATCTGTGGACAGTAAAATAATTCATAAAAAATATCGTAAGGGTAAAAATATTGACCATCCTAAAATAACTGTAGCTGCAGTACGTGATTTCGGTTACAGTAAAGAATTCAAAAATTTGTCTAATTATTGTGATTCGATAAAATTTTCATATACCAAACAATATCATTTATTACATTTAGATGACGTAGATACTATGTTAAAAGATTGGCCAATTAAGGAACCCAGCATATGCACATCAAATGTAAATGAAACTGATTGCAACTTGTTCATCGACATTGAGCAAAGAACTTTAACACCTGATCCCACAAAGCAAACTTTAGCAGAAGAAATATTAGCTATTTATGACGAAAAAGAATCCACTTCTTCGGTTATTAACGAAACTAATTTCAGTATGGGTTTTGGTGAGGGGTCCGACAGAGTCGATCAAAATTTAATAGATGGAGAGAAAAGCATAAACATTTCGGCTGTGACTCTGTCGGACGTAAAACAATCTCAGCCGTTCTTAAAGTCTGGATATAACGATAAATCCTACACATATGAATGTCGTGATGCTAGAGAAAAGCAATTGCGAGTTCTAGATAAATGTTATTCATACATTAAACTTCGAGATCAAGTTCAATCGTTTTTTAGAAAAACCACAGCTGAATTAAATTATACCTGGATAAAACGCAATCTTAAATCGGAAAATAATAAATCCAACGCTAACGACTTACTTGACAGAATGTCAAATTTTCCTTTTGATCTTAATATCTCGGACTTCTTTGAGCCTCCATTAGTAGAGAATATAGTTCAAGTTGTTCAAGTAGGTCAATTGCCACTTAGTACTGGAGCACAAAACCCTGTTACTTGTGATCCACGTGTCACTCAAGTTTCCGATGCCGATTCCCCACAATGTTCGCTAGAAAATGACATTCAGTCCACTATTAAGACAGAATATACGGAATTAACTACGGCAGATATATCACTGCCATTAATTTCAGATTATGATCAACATCGTCAAGGACTTATTTCTGCGTCTCCAACCTCTGACATACCAGTTTGTAATGATAATATAACAATAGAAACTGAAGTAAAAATTGAAGTACTCGAAGAAGTGCCTGAAAACATTGACGAACAAAGTCGTTACGATGGTAAGGAATTTCCGACATTTCCAAATGAGCAGATTACCAATACTGAATATTCTTTTGATGTCAACGACATTAAGATGCCAATTAAAACTGAAGAACCTGATGTAAAAATTGTTTTTGAACCAGCAGAGGGTAATGTTAATCTTAATCAAGTTACTGAAACTTATGAAATCCAACAACATCAGCAAAAGATCTCGCTTGAAAAACCTGATCAACTAGCACATGCTATGAATGCCGCTGGCATTACAACTACACCGGAGCCAACATCAGATTCAGCCATGGATTTATCAAATTCATTGTCTCGGAGTGTGTGTTCAGAAACAGATGGTAACAATTATCAAAGATCTAATATGACTGCTATGACACTTCAACATGCGTTAGCGCAAATTTTACCAAATTCCCTTAATCAATCAAGTGAGTCAGAAAGTAACCCACAAGTTTCAGTTGCTTCCCAAATTTTACACATAGTCCAAGGTAAAAATACTTCTCTAAATCAAATAGCATTGACTGATAACACGCAACAATCGGTTATTAGTACAGCAACACCTACCCCCGTTTTGCACATCGTGCAAAGTAAAAATGGAGCTACAAGTTCAACATCAAATGGTTCACCAGTACACAATAGCAATTCATATGGTGGCCTATCTTTAGTAGATACTGGCTTGTCAAAAGGAGGCAATCAACTTCTACATATCGTTAATACGGGTAATCAGAAACCTAATAACGGAGCACAATTACTCAAAAGAGTAAATCTTTTAACTAATCTCACAAACGTCCAAAGTTCAACTGAACAAAAGATGGTTCAGTTTGTTTGTAAATCTTCTGATGCTAAAGGTATTCAATTAAACACTAATCAAAGAAGCATGGTTTTGCGACTACATCCTATAGAATCTCCGCAATCGACACCTTCGAAACCAGAATGCCAAGACCTAAGTTCCAGAGAAAGTCCTACAAAAGAATCTATTGTACCGCAAGAACTAAAATCACGTTCAGTGTATGAAGAAAATTATGCAAAGTTTATACAAAACTCTAATAAACAATCCGTGGTTGAAAAATCTACAAGTCTGCCAAAATTTAATCAAGCTTTTGGTAAACCAGTATTTCAGGAGGACAATCAAAAAACTAATGTGATTGAAGCAAATAATACCCATTTAACACCAGAGAGTAATAATATTGAAAATAGTGAATGCCAATCTACAGATAATTCTTTGCATCTAGATAATATTCGGCAAATTGCCAGCCCACCTTTACTTTTGCGAAAACCATCCTCTCACACAGCGGCACAACAAAACCTTGTTCAACAATTAAAACAAGCAATCACACCAATGAATATTCAAACTATGCACGGAGGTGTTATATATACGCGTCAAATACCAGTCAATATAGGAGGTGGTCAAACTATTAATTTAATAACTGTACCCAGTACTGAACGTATAGACGACTCTGCTCAAAAACAAAAGACTGATATGAGAAGTAGAAGTGAAATAGAACCGTCTATCATAAAAATAGTACCACAGAGTCCAGCTGGTTCTAACTCTGAGATATCACTAGAAGAGAGTAATAATTCTAGTGGGGTTTCAAATGAGAACGCTCAAAATTCGCAGCCTCCGCCAATGTTGACGCAAATGCGTATTAAGTTACCAATGTTAAGTAAAAATCCTCCGATGGTTTCTACAGCACGAGTCGTTAGACCGTCGTTTTTCCAAATACAAAGAAACGTTATAGGTGGACCGAATCAACCTGTCTACCAGCAATTGGTTCTTACCACCGCTCCAACGCTTGGACAGCAGACTATTAGGTTACCTCATGCACAAACTTGTCGAGAAATGAAAGCATGTACAGAAAGTCAAACGCCTGCTGAATCACAAATGAGTTCATCCACTCTTGAGCAACTTCGAGAGTTTGATATGGTTCTAGAACAAGTAAAAGAAAGAAGTACTGTTCAACCCAACGGTACTCCGGCTCATGATTTTTCAAAATCGCAAATTCTTTGTGATGATACGCCCGACAGTGCAACTAAACCTACAGCTTCAGAAACGACTCAACAGGTTCTCTATTCTGTTGGAAACAACCAGTCAGTGAATGTAGCTTATGTAAACAGAAAATCTACTGTTGTATCAACATCACCAACTACTTCGTTTGCACGGTCCCCTGACTCTCAATCAAATATTGTCGAATCTCCGACTTCATCGTCCCATGCATCTTCCACGAACGCCCCCCATACCGTAACCTCTGAATCAACAAATGGGACTCATCATTCATTAAGCCATCATAAATCAAATAAAATCAGTACTAAGCCTAAATCGAGACCAAAGTCTCATCATCCACAGTTTAAAATTAATTCTCTTCCACCAAAACCTTCTAATCAAAAACCGATGGAAGACGAACAAACAACACAAAGAATACTTTATATATTAGCAGAGTATAAAGAACAAGTAGAAAATTCACCTGATAAAGATAAGCCAGCTCCACGTAGAAGAACGAATTTACAAGCATCACTGAACACTCCGGGCGGATCAAAGCGTAAGAAGAGTTCGAGTGGTTCACGTCGTAGCGGACGTGATTCAAGCCCCTTTGATGATAATTGTCGAACAATGGGGTCTGAAGATAGCAGTTGTGGTACATCCCAGGGAGATTGCAGTGAAACTTGCCAGGAATTACATTCTCCCCAAGGCAGTCCTCGAAAAGTTGCCAAAAAATTGAGCTTTGATCAAGATTCCCCCGCATCACAATCGCGACCTCCATCTCAACAAAGCCAACCGCAACCTCATCAATCACAAATACATAAACAACCGCAACCGCAACCGCAACCGCAACCTCAGCCCCAACTACAACGGAATGTGCTAGTTACTGATGGCCCAACGATAGCGGTAACTAGAGCGGCACCTGGAAAACCTGCGACAGCCGTCCTTATGCCAGCCAATTATATTTTACCGGTTTCGATGGTTAAAAGCGGTCAGCAAATTGCCATCGTTACCAATCGCGGCCCTAAAATACTTACAGTGGGCGGTGGCGAGGGTGGAACGACTAATGCTCTTTTATTGCAGCGATTAATAAGTCCAACTGGGCTGAAACCTGTGATAACACGTCCAGGTGTTCGGCACGTTAGATTGCCGACAACGGCGCTTCATAATCTACAAACTTTCAACTTGGCTGCCGCAGCGAGTGCACACCAAACAACCGAGACTGCCACGTCACCGGTGCCAGCGACATCACCGCCTGAGCTAATAGACGCTCAAACTCCACACTCCCCGTGGACTACCCAGGACTCTGAGGCAGCTAAACAGGAACAAGATTCCAGCCCAGAACACCCGGAGCAAGAACAAGAGCCAGAGCTGGAACCGGAAACGGAACCGGAGCGGGTATCTAATCCGGACCCGGACCCGGAGCCGTGGAATGTCCCACACGATTACTCATACGAAGAAACTGTTCGCACTGAGATGGACAGGACAGTACTTGTAAGTTTTGTTTTATTATACTGTGTTACCTTTTACTGTTAAATGGAACTGTAAGTCCAACTATAACAACAACATAACTTATACATTTTATTCGTTTTCATGTCCTTAATTTCATTACATATACATAATCGATTTAATTAAATTTATAAGTTGCTTACAGTTCCAATTAAGACATTTAAGTGTGTAATTCGTGTATAACACATTTTGCACCTTCAGGATGCGATCCCAGATCGATACAGTCCCGATATGGAGGCGCAAAGGATATTTGATAAGATGTTCGACGTTGAATCGAAAAAAAGTTACATTGATTCTCAAGACGATTCGCCGCGTTGCCCTTACGATATTGACGCGTCAGATAGCGACGATAAGGCCTACCATCAGGTGATCATATCGTAGAAATGACGCTGACCCCTCAATTTTAGAACGCCTCTTATTTAGATCCGCACGCCTCGATTATTTTGTCCGCTTTCTTCTCGTTCTCGTGTTGGTCGCTTTATAAGACTAGATGCGACATACCTGCTTAGAAGAATAGTCTGATAAAGTCACGATACATTGAGATATGAGGCAGTCATCTATCCGACTAACTTCGCATTTATGAAATAGTAAAATTTAAATAAAAATAGTAGATAACACATTTCGTCACAGGGGACAATGTTTCGAGGGCGAGAGCGATTGTTTGAATCCTAAGCGTAACGAGGAATTCAAAGTACGTCAGTCGAGGTTATATAATTGTGGTACTGTGTAACACACTCTTTTTCATTCCCTTTATGAGAAAAATATATAAGAGATGCTTTTAGTAGTGACGAATATTTATATTTACATAACCAAATTACAAATTAAATTGACTGTAACATTTTGATAAAAAGTAATAAAATACCAATAAGAAGTTCCCGCGTATTTTTTTTTATTTGGTTATCTAAATACCGCGACGGCAGGCGCGCTATTTTATTACTGGCCAGAATTTTATAGAAGCGAATTGCGTTCAAACTTTTTAATTAAATATTATTCCAAATTTGAAAGTCATTTCGTCACTATTATTAAGTGAGTCTTCACCTCTTTTCGAATAGATGGGATGAAAAAAATATTTTTCGTCAATTAAAAACGTTCTTATATAATAATCATATTGATGGCATTGTATATAAAGCAGTAATATGTCGCTTCTATTCTGTGACTAAGCACCTTCACTTGTATCGAAGAAATACCATTGAGTATTAATTGTTATAGTCAATGTTTCATCTCGTCGTAAAATAGTCTGTTTTTTATTTTTTGTATTACGACTTCTTAAGTAAGTTATTGGGTTACTTCGGACTGTGTTTCTGAAATAATACTAAGGCAATTACTTATTCTTTCTGTCAAGTGTTATTTTTTGCATGTTCAACGGAACTAAATCAGATTTTCTTTCATCGTCTAAAATAAAATACTGCATCATGACATAACGCATGAATCATTAATCATCATTCTGTTCTGGAAAATCATTGTTAGTTATAAGAATAAAATCAAAATAAAAAATAATATAAAAGCAAAAACAGCAAGGCTACTTAACTGTAAACGTATTAATTCCATAATCAAATTCTGAGTAAGTTCAGGCTTAGCAGTAATCGTAACAAGTTGTGTCAGCTTGTCTTCGTCGTACCATATTTTCTTGAGTTACGAGCTTGATGAGAAATCGAGAAGCTTTTTGCTTGAATTTTAAACTGTACTATCATTAACATCGAGATCCATAGAATTGTTAGAAAAAACACGTGAGTATGAGTACTTAAGTTTGGGTATAACTGCATCCTTGTTATTTAGTGGTACACAGATTTTCCTGTTACAAGGGCTGGTTCAAAATTAAAGTACTCAAGAGTAAATAGTGGTGATAATATATGGTAAAACTGATAAATTCACAGTCAATGAAATGTTTGAGCATACATTTTCATGAATGTAATTAATGTTATCTTGTAACATACATAGGTGGTGCAAAGAAGGGATGGTGTGACTAACCGTCACAGATTTGTATCTGCTGCCACCCTTAGACAGAAGTTCGCCTTAATGGAAGACGAGTTGAGATTACAGGTGAGAGTGATCAGTTGTAAACTAGAATTAGACGTACGCCTCTGTACTGGGGCTAAGGACAAAGCGCCCCTCTCTATTGGTTTGATCTCCTTAATGAAAAGACTTGACTTGAATCTTTGGTAGTTTATTTCAGTTAAATCTTATTTTAATAGTTAAGTATACAATCTAACTTATTGCTACGAAACTTGTAGTACAACTGTGTCAGTGACAACTCAAATATGTCAAATAATGTATTTGACATATATTGCGTGCCGTTACTACACCCTACATTCACTTGACAACATTATAGTCGTATTTTTGTAGCCAGATAACAGGCCCACAGACAGACAAACGAATAAGTTGATTCTCAATGTGATACTTAAATTTTACCACGTTTGTTTTGTGTGCTGTGTTTAATAAATTTTATCATTGACGAGTATTCCTCCCATCTTGGAAAATTGCGCAAAAGCATTCCGTTTTTCAGGATGAAAAATACCCTAGGTTAATACCCATAATATAAGTTCGAAATATGCCAAATAGTTTAAGCCATTGGTTTTAGTGGTATACGAGTACAAATGACAGGCGAAAATTCCGAAAAAAAAAAACCGCCAAGTCAACTACACAAAACGCGTATGATTTTATCGGTTATTCCGAAAACAGGCCCGACCGGCTTGTTCGTTCAACCACCCTTATGTCTCATGATTTGAAAATTTATACATCTATCTTTATGGAGTTGAAAAAATAATAATTTGTTCAACTTTAGTGTTCGTTCCGTATCTATCTTTAACATCCGTTTACGTTACATTTTTTAAGGTAAACTTTGAACGCTTAAATCCACAGAAGTCTCTGTCAGAGGAATGCGAGGATCTGGGCGTAGACTCGCCATCGGCTTCGGATCTGTTTCCCGAAGCAGAGCTGCTATTCTCTTCGTCGCCCGCACACGAAGTTTCACATCATTCGCACATTCGTAAGTAGATGATCTGCATCAAAATGTTTTGAAAGTTTCTCAGTAAGGCGATCGTTAATTTCAGCAGTAATTATCCTATATCTTTATTATATATCTTTTATCTATGAGGTATTTTGATATTTTTTGTATTTTCTTTCTATTAATTGACCATAATTCCAGTATGTAGTGTAGTCGCCACTTAACATTTCGATGTTGTTTGATGTTGCCATATCCAAATAAAAATAAAAATGAAGTTGCCCTTCTATTTCAGTTCAACCGGTGATACTCAACCAGTCGAATGGCATCTCCAAACCGGACTTGGACGACCACGCCGCGACCGATCAATTAATCTCCCGCGAGAACGGTCGGATGGATAGGCAGACGGATGAGATAGATCTTGGGTTGGAGGATGTTGGGATTGTGACCGTTAGCGAAGATGGCATGCGAGCTACTATATCCCTGGATCATGAGGAGTTTGTTCGCTCACACCCAAATACTACCTTCCATAGCGAGCTTACTGAGGAAGGGGAGGTGAGAATTTAAATGTTTTTTTTGGCAATATACACCTCATACATTTCTTTTGCTTCCCACTTGTTATTATAATAACACACATATATAAGCGATTTGTAGATGGGACAGTCTTATAAAGTGGTGGACTTAGTTTTGTTTCTTTTTATACGAGCGACCATACAAGGACAACAAACAGAACGATTACAATATAAATAAATAAAATTAATCATTTTCAGGTACAACCAGTGACGCTGGCAGATTTAAAAGCTCGTCACATAACCTCGACGATATTCCACGCAGGTCGAGCACCCGCGACAGTTCTCGTTACAGCGCCGCAGACGACCGTCATCTCGCAAGCGACGCCCGACGGTTCAGGCGTGGACCACGTCCGATGCTCCCACGCCGATAGCCTCAGCCACGATGGGGTCACCAGCAGGTTCGACATACTCAACGAGCCCACGGAAACCTCTAACTCAACGTCCGCGATAATCCACTCCACGAGCAACACCACGCAAGTCATTCGGCGCGTCTGTTACGAGAGAAACTCTAGATACTTCCTCGATGACGATCTCATGGGATCACCCAAGATGGATGACAACGGAGACGCGGCGCTCGATTCGGTCGACGACGACCGATCGTCGCCCGAACGACATCCAGAGCTATTCTGGGAGAACTCGAGACGGCGGGAGAACAGGCGGTTAGACTTCAGCAGCGACAGCGATAAATGTTGCAAGAGCCCTTATGAGGAGAACAATTCAACCGACTCGAGCATCGGCGTCAACATGAGACTCGATTCTGTTATCAAGGACACGAGGGGAATCGATCGATCGGACTCGAACGTCGACGACGCCAACGTACCGCCGTTGCGTACGTACCCACCGAAACGTACGTATCACGACGGTCATAGGAGCACATCGGGCAGGAGCAAAAATGAAAACAGGTTCACAGATAGCTCCGAGGGCAAGCGTCGAGCGTCTAACCGGGGTGTCGTCAAGAGAGGATGCCATTGCTGCAACGGCACCCCTGCTCCCCCCAAGCCTAAGAAACCACGACATAGAAAACCGAACTTGGACTTCAACTAAATCAACGGACTCTTCTCGGCCGAGGCTGAAATCTGTGTCTGCCTTTATCCAGACTGAATGTGATCTCTTAATGAAGACAACACGTATATATTAGGATTTAAACGTTAGTGATATGAAAGAAAATTGTTAAAATTGTTTTGTATATAACATACTAGGTATCTTGCGTTTACTCCGCGCGCTTTTTGTTACTGTTTTACTTACATTAAACTTAGCCGTTCCTTTTATGTGTTATTTATAGTTTGTAATTCGCGATCACCAACCAGTTCAAACGTTTATTTCTTGCTTGATTATTATAGATTTTTTTTAAAAGGTGAAATGATTGATTATATGAAAGCGTTTTGTGTTTGATTGTTGAATTTTACTTCGTGTAATATACCCATTATAAAACGATACTATATGATAATATATAATTGTATAATACTTTACTTCGTAGTAAATTATAGGTTAAGGTGTTGCGTTAGTGATTCCAGGCCATACTCAAATATGAATTTAATCGTCTCTTAGCGTTATAGATTTATCTCTAAATATAACATAGCCCTTGTCGATGATTCTAGACTGATGTTGGGACGTTTATTCCGTAGCGTGTTGTCAGTTTAATTCGAAGCCGATATTTTGTACTTTCGTTTTGGATACTGTATTATATACGCTTAGCTTTAAAAAAAAAACGAATCAACTTCCACGGGAACAGCACAAATTGAGAACATTGAAAGACGATGTGAGCTTTAACAGGCCGACGCGGTTTATTTTTGAGATTTTGTTTATTGAAATAGAAATTTAATTGTTCGACGACAACGTTTTGTTGTTTCGTCTTCAATTTATGTTTCGTAACATCGTTTTCTGCAATACTACTCGTGCTGAGGACTAAAATGTTAGGTTAGAGTGAATTTGGTATTGATATATGTGTAAATATGTGTCCCTGCTCATAGCTTCGGGGCCGGTCTAGTCAGTACTCTACCGTTGGTAATATTATCTTGTTGTACGTAATAGTTTTGACACGGTTACAAGCCAGATTCGTTCAGCTTCGAGTCGCCTTCATCTTCGCAGTTTTCGACAGCTTGTGTAAATAAAAGATAAATATATTAATATAATCACTCGTTTCGGAACAACTCGCTTTGTATGGAGTCTGCCCGTGCAATAGTTAACCGCAAATTGTATATAGACGGGGGATATTGTATGTTAGTGAATTTAGTAACTGTCCTTGATGGTATTTGAACGATATCTTATAGTAAATTGTAACTGACATTTTGTGCGTTCGCGTACATTTCTATATAAATCTTAGTTCAGATCGTTACTTCAGTAGTAGTAAGATAGTATAGTATTAGGTAAAGTTTATGGTATATTTACTCGTGCGTGTCTGTGGTCCGCGGTTAAATCGATGCCAAGTCGAAGCAATAGGTACGGTATACAACTTAGCGAATTCCATAATCTAGTTTGACTAAGGCAATCTTATCTTAAAGCAACTATATAATTATTCAACATAAATAAGCCAGTTTTCAGTAAGATTTTTGAAAACTTGATGTATTTTTTCTCTAGAAAAATGTAAGGATAGTTTTTCTGAAGTTTTCATGATACGTTATAATTTTTTTATATAACCCAATATGTTGTTATTTTGTAGGTAAGATAACCTCCAAGCATGTTCGATTTTGTAGGTAAGTCAACCTCTTAATATGTTTCAGACGTACAGTATTGCAAATGTGTTTTTGTTATATTTTTAATTTAGAAGTTAAAATTTATTACCTGTAAAAGATAAACGATTAATGTTAGGAGGTTTTCATTATATTAATTTATCCGAATGTGTTTTTGTGATTAATGTATACATAATTTTTAAAGTGCTACAAAAAAATGATCATTAAAACTTATCTAAACTTTACATGGCGTTTTCTTTTAAAATTCCTCTAATTCTACAGGGATTAATTTTCAAATAACATGTTTAAATCTATACCAATAATAAGTCTTAACTAATCGCTTTCTGAACATGCACGATATATGAGAAAAAACATAATGGCCGTTTATTGACGCGATAGAACCCAAAACAATAGTTTGAATTTTTGTCTGTCTATGTGTTTGTTCCCACTAATTTCAGAAACTCCTCGACCGATGTCGTTCTGGTTTTCACTAATGTATTGCAGTAAGCATAAGTGATGCTTACTTACCTACTTAAAGATTGTCTCATTGCAATCCGTCCATAAAGAAAAAAGTTATGAATAATATATGTATTTCTAATTCACCACAGTACGAGAAAAATGCAGATGCTATTTTTAAGCGTAAGGTAGTTTTATTACAAACCCAGTCATTGAACATTTTTGGGGCAAAAAACATGAGTCAAGTTGAGGTAGAGTTCTAGATTGTAACGGACTTCAGTCTTATGTGATCTGTTGTAAATAATTATTTAAACATAGTAAAGTATATGAGTGTTTACTTGTGCATGCTTCATAAGACATTATCAGGAAACCAATAGGTTTATAATTTTTTTAATTTGATTTTAATAAATTAATAA
Organism: Agathymus mariae mariae; assembly: GCA_018251895.1. NCBI lineage: Eukaryota > Metazoa > Arthropoda > Insecta > Lepidoptera > Hesperiidae > Agathymus > Agathymus mariae. The sequence goes on from DWPT01000025.1 coordinate 26,133, forward strand.
TAAGCTCCTTCATCATATATAATGAGTATAATTAACTATGAGAAGGATATATTCAACTCCTAAATTGCATCATATTTTAAAACTCATCTGGCACCATTGGTCTTTGCGTATTGATAATGAAGTATCACCTAACATGTGTAGGGGATTTTTCATTGATTTTCCCAAATTAAATCACAACTGTGTGATATGTATCAATTTCTATTATCCTTTATCCTCCTCATGAGAGCTAGAACTTCTATTCTGAACTCTAGTCGTTCATCTTCAGTGTACTTGACTATAGATGGTAATAATGATGCAAAGAATGCTTCATCTTCATTCATGACACGTGGATCATTACTTTCTTCCACCTCAACAAAGTTCAAATTACTACTCTCATCAAATGAATCCCTCTTCTTAGACCTTTTACGAGTACTATACCTCACAGGGTTAGGCTCCTTTCCAGCATCCCTTTCACACTTTATTGGTGAGCTATTAAAAATGCCAGAATTATCAGTATATTCTGTGCTACTATAATCAGCTTCATCACTATTTTGTGTATCTAACTCACATTTGACTAAAAATTTCAGCTCATTATGGTATATATATTTCCGTTTGGGTTTCCCATATTTATTCTTTAGTGTCTTCATGAATGCATCCCGTATATTGGTCCATTTGGTCATGATTTGTTCTTCTGAAAAAAATCTGATGTCATTAAAGAAATTATAATGAATTGTTGAATTTTTGTATGGTTCCATAAACCCTGAGATTAATAGAGAACTTGCTTGACAAAGGAAATGTCCTGGATCCTACTCTGAGCAAAGTCAATTATTTATGTGACTTATTAATTTTTCTATTTATCTTTGGAGAGAATGCATCCAGTGATTATTTTATTGTGTATTTACCTGTTATTTTTCTCTCCTTCGACGATTTTTCTTCGTATTCTGGTTCGAGGAAGTTAAACACTTCTTCCCAGGCTGTTCTTCTTTCAATCCTGTCTTTATAACATTCCAACGACTTGTCCCATAGACATGGCCGATCTTTAACACTGTGAATTAGCTGTATAACATCATATTGAAAATCTTTGGGCATATTGAATGTATAAGTACACAGTTAATAAGTATTTTTCTGTCTTAAACTTTATTACTGTTTTGTCTTATTTGTTATGTGAGATTTTGTATCACACTTACAACACAGCTGTCATGCAACTGTCACACATAGACATTATCAACTGAACCCTGATCTCCTTAACAAAATTATTGGACATTCTCTGCCCGATTTTAAGAAATATTGACCATCTGTTTAGCGATCAGTTAGAATTATATGTACAGATTTAGATTTTTAACTATGACTTCAAATATTGCATATTATGGTGACATATTCCATTTGAAGTCACTGTATAGTGCTTTATAATTTAATTTAATGTAACAAAAAACTACCTAATCTATTTGAATTGAGTAACGTTATTGAAATTCATTTAAAAATGTGGAGTTCTTGGTGCTTACACCAAATAAAATCAACTATTATTACAAAGATCTATATATAAATTGCCTTAAAGTTTCTATTTTAGGGAGTAAGAAAAAAGGATTAGTGACTTCATAGTTACATTTAGCAACAGGAAAAATATTTAAGCAAATCTCCAATACATTTTCAGAGTAAGCCAAAAAGCGTGATGTAGCCCAAAATTAAAAGTAGCAAGCTACGAGTAAATATAATATTTGTTCGTAGGTAGCAAGCTATTTTTCTCAACTGTCAACTGAGATTAAATGTTATAACATTAATTAAAGTATTTATTCAGTATAATAATCATAATTAAAGTACAATTAGTCTCAATGTATTGTATTGACTTTAACTATACCTAATCACTATTTCTTAATTATTTTTATTTCAGCAACATATTTCATTTTGTTTGAAATTGACTACTTCGATGAAGTACCACATTGAGTAGGAAATAGATGCAGCGGAAAGAGCGTAACGGATACATGTCATATTTGGATGACGGACAAATTATTTAAGCGACATAAGCGTACACAGTGTGTGTCAAAATATTATCCTCAATAAAAATTAAGAACAAGAAAAACGTTTTGGCTATTATTCAATTATTTATCTGGGAAATGGCCGAATGGGCTTATATTCAGGGTCCTTATATTATTGTATAGTTCAAATACACTACTGAAAAAAAAAATGCAAATTTGACGTCAGAACTTTGAAAAGCCCACTAAAAGTGTAATGTTTCAAACGCCACAAAAAATGTTCTGATCTGAACAAATCCGTTTTTTCGACGCAGAAAAGTCGGATGATTCTGAATATGTATGTAACACAATAACGCCCAAAATGTCGCTTAAACCTAAAAGCCTTTCACTCCTCGATATATTGTATCTTACATCTTTTAACTTGTTAATGTTCTTGATTATTATTCACAGGTAGTATAGGTTAATTTTCTTATACTGTCGGACAATACAGTAATTTTAGTAAAGTATAAAATAAATCGCAATGAAACTCTTAAAATCAAACATTTTTGAATATTTGAGACAAAGTGGATGTAATTTATTACATATTTGAAACATAATTTTAAGAAAACCACGTTAAAATGCTGGTTCAAATAATGTAAAGATCCATCACCATGTGATCGATTACATCTTTGTTCATGTATTTCTAGCTTTATTCGCACGAAATCAGGAATCGATATTGTGTGTATAGATAACAAATAAGTATGATCGAATGTTTTCTAAGCAGTTCATAGTAGGAGTTTTCGTACATTCTATATCCGATTATAGGAAACTTAAAGGAACACTTATGAAATTGAACTTGTATTGTAATGAGACATGTATATATGTGCACTTTTAGACAGAATTATAATATATTGCTTTAAATTAAAGAACAATGGAATAAAAAACGTCAAATTTTATAAGTTAATTAATTACGCTATAAAATAAAAATAACAAGAAATTCTCAATTACGCCCTATTATCCAGTTTCTGCTCTCCTTTATTCTCCGCATGAGTGCTAATACCTCTATTCTGAATTCCAGTCGCTCGTCCTCTGTATACCTCACTACTGATGGAAGGAGGGATGCGAAGAACGCTTCATCTTCGTTCATGATTCTGGGATCAGTGTCTTCTCCCACTGCAATCTCAACGAAATCTAAATCATTTTTGTCGTATTCTTTATCGGGTCTATTTAATACATCTTTTATTTCATCAACTGAATCTCTTTTCTGACGCTTTTGAGTATGATAATTACCCTGTAAAGTTTCCTCTTCAGTATTCTCTTCATATTTCATTGTGATTATCGCCTCATCATGACAATCCGTGCTACTGCCTTCTGTATCCTCACTATTTCCTATATGCTCTGATGCTTCAGGTATAACTTTTAATAAAAATTTCATCTGGTTGTATAACATGTATTTCCGTTTGGGTTTTCCGAATCTACTTTTCAACGATTTTACAAACGTATCCCGAGTGTTTGTCCATTTCGCCAAAATATGGTCACCTGTAACAATAGATTAAAATGTTTTTAAAGTAACTTTTAATCTCAATAGACCGAAAACAAGCAGATTACAAAACACTGTGGGAATATAAGGTTTAAGATTTATTTAAAATAATAAAACCCCTTCTGAAATATAAAAATATTAATATATTGCAAGAACAAAAGGAGAAATATAAATTTAAGGAATATAACTTATGGTTCCGTGGATATTTTAAACTTTAAATAGTTTTTCAAAAATATGATGGAGGATTTATTAAAACATTGGAAATCTCTTGGTTTCTTCTATATAAATCCTATAATTAAAATTAATCATTCCAAATGTTATTATTTTAAATTAATTATAATGTAATCAGTGCCATTATATACTTTTTACTTAGTACTGTCTCCTCTGTAAGTACGGTAAATGGATTAACTATCCATATCTATCCAACTTTTTGCATCATACTTCTATCTCAGGGCAAGGTCATCGACCTTTTTATTTTGATAATATAATAATAATGATAAACGATTACACACTCACATCCCCGCTGTAGGATGCCCCGTGTTGCGGGTGGCATGGACATATGCAAGTATGATATTACAAACACCCATGACCCGAGAACAAATATTTTATCTGTCATATACGTGCCTGCCCCGGCCGGGAATCGAAACTGAGACCCGAAATATAAATTAACAATCGACATGTGAAAAATCTAAATAAGTCTATAAAGATATTTATTAAAATACATCGCCCATAAAATATAACTCATTTCTAATTACGAGTCAAAAAATGACGTCACGTCACGTTACGCTACCTGTTATTTTCTTCTCCGTCGGCGACATTTCTTCGTAACGTGGTTCGAGAGAAGCAAAAACTTCCACCCAAGCCGCTCTCCTTTCGATGCGGTCTTTGTGACTTTCCAGTGTCTTGTCCCATATGCAAGGACGATCTCTGACATTGCGAATTAATTGAATTATGTCGTACTTAAAATCCTTCGGCATTGTTATTCAAAACAAGTACAACGATATCAAATTAGGGCAATGTTTTCACTCGCCTGTCTGCTCAAGAACTGCGTGACGGCAAAATGTCGGACCGTTCAATGTCGTTTGACTCTTTCGTCTCGCACGAAACAGACAGAGATGGATGTATAGTTGAGGTCACCGACATGAATGTCGTGCAAGCCAGTATCCGTCAGCCGTCACCGTCACACTCTAGCCGTCGCGCTAACCTTAAATTGTTTTGTATCACAGTTGTGGTATCATAACTAATTTAAGAATAAAAAAAGAATAAATTAATAATATCGTAATTTAACATCTAATTTCAAATTGAATATTCTTCGTGTCATTTAAATTAGCTTGTGCAGCGACAATACCGCCAGCTTAAAAAAAATTAAAAATATATATTTAATCGTTACAAACTAAATATGTCATTTCGGGCTACGAGTACTCTGTAGCGAATTGGCAGAGATTAAGCCTACTGAGCGACACGTACCAGGTTTGATTCTTCGCTGCCGTAACAATACCATGTTTGTTCTTGGATTTTGAGTCCTTGTAATGTCCTAATTGTATATGTCCGTTTCACTGCCAACCTTAGTCGTCATCTTACGCGGGTGTAAATAAATGTGTAAGCAAGTGTTGGAAAATAAAGCGTTGTTAGATTTTTTTTGGTCCATGTTTTTTGTAGTTAAATGGAACTAGATGTACAGTTGAACATATCTCTGCTCTTTATTACTATATTATATATATTAACAAGTAACATAATAATAGATGAAGCGCTCATAGTTCGACCACTCGTGTCAGATCGTTCTATTAAAGAACTATGGATGCGGTTGGTACTTGGACGGGAGGCTGCAAGCGACAAAATCGTCTCACTTCATCATTACGATCCCTAACTGACCCAATGTTCAGCTTGTGCTTCCTCGAATTATTAGAGGAGTTAACGTCATAGTCCGTCACGCTGGCCAACTGCGGATTGATAAACTTCACACACACTTCACCCGTGCAAGTTTCCTCACGATTATTTCTTGCACCTATGGAAGATAAATTTATTCCTATATGCAAAATTCGAGGTGCAGGATTTGAACTCGAAGTTCCCACGCGGGTGGGTGACTGACGTTCAGACCATGCTGCTTTTGAAGACACTACTGCTAGTATTGTGTTTCTTACTTACGGCACGTTAGTTGTCGGCGACGGTGTGTATTGTTACATAACAATCGTGATATACGAACCTTCGATAGTCATGCCGGTTTATAATTCCATTATTGCGCACCATCCACAGCCAAGAGATAGAACTTGCTCCAGGAATTAATAATTACGAGTATGCTGCAAAAGCCCTTTATAATAGTCAAGTGTCCTAATTTTTACGGGTTGTCCCAATTAGGCTTCATAATGATGCCTAATATCCTAATTGTGAATGAATATTTGGTAGTTATTATCTGGCAGTTATTTATTTTTCCTTCTTCATTCTTTGTCCTAAATATATTACACATAATAATCATTCTTCATTCTTTTCTGGTTTTTCATGGTTTAAACAATGAAAGAAACCGGATGGTAGACGATAGATGTAGTATGAATGATGAATGATAAACATTGAACAATGAACGTTAAAGATGGGAAGTTAACGATTAAAATTGAAATATCATGGTTCTTACGATTAGTACTTGGCCAGCAATGTGTCAGGTCCCTGGGCGGCTGCTTACCATCATGTAGCTGGACTGGTCGTTTGTTATTTTTAACATAAAAAAGTGTACAAACTCATAAAAGTTTCATTTTAAGTAAAATTTCAGTAAAATGCGTACTGATGTGTTTCGCGTCTTGTGTGATGTAATTGTAAATAGGAAAGAAAAAAAATGCCCCGTTTCTAGGTTTTCATACAATTTAGTGAACACAACGTATTTATATTTGCGGTACAGGGCTTATCTTAAGGTGCAAATTTGCTTTGAAATTTTCAGTCATTTGACCCTAGCACGTTATCGATCGTTATGCGCGCGCACTATGGAAATGTCATCTCTATTTTGTCGGAAAAGTCTGCTTTGACACTGCGTCTCAGGTTAAACAAGACAATTTATTTTTGATTATCATCTTTAATTCGCAAATAATATTTTACAGTATAATCAAATTTGTGAATAAGTTTAAATTTTGGTTTAATATGCTTGCTTTTTCGTAGCACCAATTCAGCCGGCTTGGTCTCTCGGGGTAAGTAGGACAAAAATAAGTACATACGTGTAAAGTAATTATAATTTATATTTTTATATGCTCTCCGGAGTCCTTACGTCCGTAGAAATGAAACTATTTATGGGCATTTATACGTGTCTGTCGGTCTTTCACACCCGATTTTCTCCGCATACATTAATTAGCAAATTTGAAATTTGATGCAAATCACATATACAGATGGTGAACCTAAGATATGCGTATTCCCTATATAAACGAAGTCTAATAAAACACGACATGTAACATCAGATAACAGGAATATGAAGAACATTAATATATTTTTAATATAATTTAAAAAGGATATTAGAAAAGATAATAAAGCAAATGCACAAAAATTTTCTATTCCCTTTTTCGTTAAAAAGTCCTAAATTTATAAATTTTGAAAAATGTAGCTAAATAAAAGTTATGGTAAAGATTATGATTAATTACATGAAGGATTACAGGAAATTTTTAAGTCTTTTAGCACAGAAAAATAAAGCGCCTACTAGACTACTATAGCAATATACTTTTACGTAAACATAGCTTGTTGTACACTTTTCTTTTAATGCGGCACGGTAATATTGCAAAATTAATTCGCAGAAGAATCTGTAGTAAGATTCAAATAATTTTCTGCGTAATCGCAGATCAAGTTATGAGATTATAGAATTAGCACGCCGTACATAACATATTTCTAGTTCTAACTGGTAACAATAGATACATTGGTGAACTATGTCTAATAGAACAGTTATTCCATTAAAAAAATGAAATGAGTACTCCGACGATGAACTTATATATAACTATTTTTCATAATTGTGCTCCCCTACCCTGTTTCATTACTCCATATACTGTATCAGCTCAATAGGTTGTCTGGAAGATATCGTTTATTACGCGATGAGATCACCTGTTGTACTTAAATATTGTATGAAAAAATTTTTATGTACTTTTGGCGTACAATAAAGAGAATTTTGTTGCTGTTGTTGTTGATAATATCAATCTTGTCTTTGATGTTAAGTGGTCACCTTTGTTCATAGATATTCATAATGTCACTGGCGTCATCAATATATTGGCAGCTGTGAAGGTATCTATAGGTGCTCTTCTCGAAGGTACGCATGTCGTAGCATCATTGGAATGCCGCTGGTGGTACTTCGTTCCATATTTGTTACCAATCGAACCATGAAGGCTTTCATAGTTTTATCATTAGCGGTCATACAAATATCGACTACCTGACGCTCTCGCCGTAAGAGCGCTTCAAGTCACTTCCATGTCGAGTCGTGTTAGTGAAATTAAATTGCATTGATCTATTAGGTTTAGATACGCGTTCTAAAACTCGATTGGAACACCTTACGTATACGTTATATAACAACGTCAAAATTGTCATTACCATCCATTGGCGTCTCGTATCACCAAGTGAGAAGATGGAAGCGGGCGATGGTGTGTTTCCTACCGTACCACCCTACAATCGTGTAAGAGCATCATGAGGGTTAAATTGATTACAGAGCACAGTAATTAATGGGTCAATCACCAAAGCCTCGTCCATAAACTACAAGTAGGAATAATATGGTATGGGCGCAAGGATCACTAGAGCCGATTACGCCCTAAATATAATATTTTTCCTTCAATGTACAGAACTCTATAAAACTTAATTAACCTACAGTGTCTAAAGATGTGGTCGGTGTGCCTGCCGGGATGGGGAGCTGCGATGGTGGCCGGTACCCTGCTGCTGTACAGCACCCTGGACGTGGCGTATTTCGCGCGGATGATGTACACGGTCGCTAAGGCCAGGTACTTCCGGAAGAAGGCCTGCATCTTGGAGACTACTGAGGTTCAAGGTAATTTTCAGAAGTTCAGACCCAAACAATATGCAGTTGTTTTTTAATATGTTAGTTCCAGAGTTATGAGTGTTTGTGATGTCATATTAGCGTACGTCCGTGCCACCCGCGACACAGGGAATCCTACGCGGGTGTGAGTGTGTGACTGTTTATTGATTTATTTTATTTATGTTATCATTGCTTTAAACTCCTTTTTTTTGACTATATTTCTTCCAGCGTGGTGCCTTATTAACGACATAGATACATTGCTGTACCATATGAACAATGCGCGTTACCTTCGCGAACTGGATTTCGCTAGAGCCGACTTCTACGAGCGCACCGGGTTATACGCCAACATAAAGGCGGCTGGGGGCGCCGTGGTGCAGGCCGCTGCTACGATACGGTATCGCAGATACTTAAAGCCGTTCACCAGGTTCACCATCACGTCTAAGGTTTGTGGTGTTTTGGCTTGATTCGTTTTTAATTTTAATTTTTTAGGACGCAAATTTAACGTAGTGATATTTAAGATTATGCATAAATCTTCGAACCTTCAATAAGATGAAAAATTTAAATGAATATGAATTATTTAATTTAGACAATGTTACTATAAATCTTGTAACCAACACACTTGTACCTATTAGGTACAAAAGGTATGTTACAGGGTAATAAGCTCATTCAGTGATATCGAAAGATATTTGGTTTAAGCTGAAATTGTTTAAAATGCTCAAGAATTACATTCACTGCTAAATCATAATAATCCATAATTGCTCTGCTGATAGACTCATATTTGAGAGTTGTAAGATAAGGTTTGAAAGCCATAATTTAAGTGTGAGTGTTAGACTTCAGAGACTGTTGAGAATTCCGTGGGAGATCTACAAATTTGCATTACTTGTTTGCAATGGTTTTCTGTACTATACGCAAATGATGACTACATGTAATTTCTAATATATCAAAATAATACGTATGTCAGTCATCAATACAATTCATAATTATGTCACTGTGTGGCTCAGCTCTCTGTTCGCAATCACAACCTGGGTCAAACTCATAGTCCTCACGCTAAATGAATAGGGCTTCGCAGACACACACACTTTTAAGAAAATTATGGAGGATTATGTATGCAAGTCTATTACACTCCTTCACAAGCAATTGATCATTTCTGATACACACATGACTTTGCTAAATTAGTGGTGCATGCAGGATTAGAACACAGATATCCTCGTGTAACAGAGCATCGATTGAATAACTAGGCAGTCACTGGTTTTAAATATAAGTTATTTAATCAGTTAGTCAATCAGTCATTACACGCACATTCGTCGTATAATCCATGTTTGTAATGTCATCTTCAGGCCATATACTGGGACGATAAGACAGTGTTTATGGAACACGAGTTCGTGGGACCGGGCGGGTTCGTCCACGCCGTGGCGGTCTGCCGACAGCGTGTCATTGACACGTCTGCGGCAGCCATCGCGGAGTTGCTCTTACAGCTGCACTGTACCGGCACGTGCAAACCACCGCCTGGGAAAATGCCCCCCGAGGTATTGGATTTAATATGGATTTGAAACAGAACTTGGAATATTATGATAATGATGTCACAAATACAATCAATAACTTAGTATTAAGTTTGAGGCACTTTTTGATATCAATGGCCGACAAACGAGCATACAGGCACACTGATGGTAACTCGTCATCGCCGCTCATAGACCCATACCACTAAAGATATCACCGACGCGTTGTGAAGATAGAAGTGCGGGACACGCTTATTACTGGTTGTTTGGCACTGCAATCGAAAGAAGTTATAAGAACTCGCTGTTGATTCTTGTTGCAGAATGATAGCTAGCCAGATGAGAGAGATGAAGAGAGTTGATTATCGTTAGGATGAAACGGGATGGTATAGTTATTACCTTATCCGTTGTTAAGCATGGCGAAAATACTCAAAGCTCTAAAGGTTATCTTCCCAGAAGTATTATTTCTATCTAATTTTTACTTCTCGACGTCATCTTGAAACATTGTAACGTTTACCTGTCCGTACTTGACCACTGTGGTAAACTCTAATCCCTTTCATTCTGAGAGGAGACCCTTTTTTATATTATTTCCGTGTTACTATTATGTCATATGGTCGACTTATATGAACTTGATAGATAGATTGAACTTATGGGATATTTTGATGTTGAAACTTAATTGGCTACCTGAAAACTTAACCGTTCTCAATTTTGACAGTAATTCTAAATGGAACATAGGGTATTATTAATTGATGACCTAAGAGATCGTGAGTTTAACTAATTGTGACTCTGTCTGCCGGAAAATGTTTCATTTAAATCCTGAAATCCTATTGCAAGTTTGTATGAGTTTGTGAGCGTTTATTTGTTATATTGCAGCTTGAACTGTGGGTGCAGAGCAACGAACTCAGTTCAGCTAAGCTACGAGCCTCAACCGCACCCCTACCTACTCTTCAAGCGGCCGCTGTAGATACCCTCAGCTGCGGAGAGATCATCCCAACTCCAGCCACCGAGTGAAATTTACCACACTGCTTGAACAACAACTTGCGGTCTCGTGCACACTAGCTAACTAATGCACGAGAGAGACGGAGCGAGGTGTGAACGTTCGAGCAGTGACATAAATTATCACACGATACGCGACCGCTGTGAGACACGGACGTGTAGTCAACGTCAAAATAGGTAAAGTTAAATTCGTGATGAAATTTTAAAACGTTATAAAATTTAACAGAGTTTAAATTCATTGGTTTTTTAATAGAGTTTATAACTTTACGATAAGAAAAACTGATTGGTTTCGACATTAAAATTGTGTCAAAATTAATAAAATCAAGTTATGTTAGTGTTTACGTCTAGAAGATTAGTTATTCATTACGACGGCTACGTAATGACTTATGTGCTTAAAACTGTAGTTTTTGTAAACATAACTCATTCGTTACGTTTATCATAATAAACTATAGTAAGACCTGTAGACATTATTTAATATAAACAAAATATTGTATAATAATAATAATAATAAATAGGTAAGTTTTCCTCTTAAAAGATATTTTGATGTTGACGCACAAACATTACGATTGTATTATTGAAAAATGTAGATGAATAATATTTAGTTTACCTATATTATTAACTTGAAAATTCTCGATACTAATATCTTAGGACTATCGTTATTGAGACAAAAAGTCCAATGCACTTTGAAAATTTTGACTAAAGAAAATTTTGCGGTTTTATTGAGAAAATAGAGAGTTGGTCGCAGAGTGGTTGAACGTGGGTACCGCACTGGAGATTTGAGTG
>DWPT01000026.1:0-37725 GCA_018251895.1 Agathymus mariae mariae
CCATAACCATAACCGAAACCGGTAAAATATGATTCATATATCCGGATCCGAAATATCATATCCATAACATCCCTAATGTACACTATAACACGCTGAGATTTGCCCCGCACTTTTTGTAATATTTTACGTGTGCTAATTCCGCGGAATGGTGTGTTGTAAAGATTATGTGATTCACGCAGACTTTAATATTTTTTACATTTATATAAAGAGCCACATATACATGATTGGAAATTGTGATTCGTTTGATTGTTATACAATTTAGACATTGTGAAAATAATGATATAAACACTTATTTTTACTAGTTTAGATTGTATATTTGTAAGCGAATTTTCAATTTTACCATTACCGTGTCAATGCTGTCACTATACCAGAGAACTCGTAATTACAAATAAGATTTCATCGAGACATTGGATGAATATTCATTACGAATCGAGAAATGTCATAGAAGGTTTTCTAAATATACCTATTACATCGGTCTTAATAATAGGATCTTGGACGATCTCCATGATAATCAGCTGAGCCCTATAATTTAGTATCGCGATACTTAACATATCGTGAATAGATAATATTAAAGCACCACTGATCACTATAATCGAAAGATTTTGTGCTTGCGTTTCTTCTAAAACTGGTTAGTATCTTGGTCTGCCAACCACTGACAATTTACGAAGTAAGGCCCCACTGATACTCTAAAAGATATTGACTAATGCACCGATGTTTTATTTTGGTTAAGCGGTCGTAATCAAGAAAGACAAAAGTAGAGATACGATGACAGGCAAATATATAATCTATAAAAATGAGGTAAATATGCCAGTGAATAATTTTGAACAGAACATATAAAATTAGCTGAGTTTGTTGTCGTCCATATATTATAACGACTCTATGGTCTAATGTTAGGTTTTGGAAAGTTAGGTGCTTTAAATTCAATCCCTAAGCAAAAATGTGTAAGAATAATTCTCGAGGATTTAGTAATCGTGCGTTTGTGGGGAATTGTATACTCATGCTACCAGCGACTTGACATCTCGGTGTATGTGAGTGTGTGCACGTCTGCTGATATTCCTAAATTTGTGACGCTATTTTGTCTAAATGTCAAAGTGTAAACTATCTTTCCGTCTCGCATCGTAAATTGAGCGCCGATAAATGAATAAGCCCTATAAATCTCAGTTGAAAGAGCCTTTATCACGAAAGTCCTACTGACCCGTGTCGTAATTCACAATTATTCTAGTTTCTTCTGTTGAACTAGCTTTTGCATTTGGATGGATATTCGCCAATTTAGTAAATAAGGGTTTTTAAAGTATATTATATTTTCTGAATATCAACATCTGAATGAGCATCGACATAGGACAAGATGACAATTCTTTAAAAAATCCACTTAAATCAAGCTTATACAGTGTAATAATGGCTCTCTCTTTCGGCATTATTTTCTTCGCGTGCCTTGTATAACTTAACATTAATAGATCAATATTAATAAAAATACACGTGAACTGAGACGACAGCAGCACAATTTCAATTTGATATTGAATCAATTTGAAATTGAAACACTTGTCTTATAATATTTTCTTTAGCAATCGATACACTTTATCTTCCAGAATAACATTAGTTTACTGTTATAATTAATAAAAAATTGCATTAGAAAATAATATAAATTAACTTTTTAAAGTTATCATGCAAATTAATTTAATTCTTCAATTTTATTAGGAAGTTATATGTATCTAAATTGTACGAGCAGTATTTGATAAAGTAAAAACACAGCGCAGCTTGAAATAATCATTACGTTAATTATAGAGTAGTTGCTCACAATAAACTGATCATTGATCATCTGAACGAATTCATTTAGGAAAAAGTGGGTCAACTATAACTAGACAAGTTCGGAAGTACTCGCGATCTTAGCCAGTGTCTGCTATCATCCATCCCAACTCTGACCGCATCTAATGTTGTTCAGGTTTATCAAATATGTTACATGTCGTAAAGAGTAGGGATGTTATGGATATGGAATTTCGGATCCGAACATGGATAAGGATATATGAATAAAATTTTACCGGTTTCGGTTACGGTTATGGATATGAAATTATTTCGGATTATCCGATTGTTTCGGATAATTTTGGTTACGGATATTAGATGATATACGACTTGCAAATAATATATATAATTTATTTACAAAGTCTGACTTTATTTCAATTTTTTTGTGGTATTATAACCACAGAAAAAAACAGATTAAATAATAAAAACTGTCTAAAATGAGCACGACTCGGTTAATGCATCGGCTCGATCAGCGTAAACCAGTCGTAACGTGCTTTATTTAGATTCTGCCTCTATCCGAAATTATCCGAAACATTTTTATCGGATTCGGTTGCGGTTTCGGATATGTTGTTTTTCGGATATCCGATAGTTTCGGTTACGGTTACGGAGATCCATAACATCTCTGGTATAGAGTAAGTACTTGTACATAAGCAACAAAATAAGTCGCCATCAAATAAACTTAACATTCTAGTAATATTTTCTATCTTTAAAATTAGTCAATATATTACTTTTAGTATTTTTTTTTACTTGGTTTTAAACTAACGTCAACTTTGTATAAAATTGGGTTTGTAATGCAGCATGCATTATTTATCAGTTATGTATTCTTTGTAATTAATTTAATGGTTGCAAAGTAGCAAAGAGATTTAAAATTATCGCATGTTACAAGAATTTAGTTTTACTGGATCGAAAATAGTTCGCTGGGCGTTAAATAATTCATAAGTAGATTAAGATTTATTTGACGTTTGTACGTTTTGTGGTCTAACCTTGTCAGAATAGCCTTGAGCTAAGTGTAAATTGTTGAATAAATACTGGATTTGGAAACGGCTGGTTGCTGCGAGTACCATGATTTTGTTTATACTAGGATATGACTCATAAATATTCTTTATTGTACAATAAAATGCGTTAGTAACTCTCAGGGTTATCCAAGATTCCGTCTGAAGTAGTACCATGTCTACCGTTTTATTAGCAGTACCATGCATTCAGGTAGTCACGCATTATTCAGTGTTAATAAAAATATACAGACTCATAAACTAAATTATTGTGTATTTAACATTCAAAACTACATTGCAACTAACCGAGAAATTAGTAATATTAAGTGGAATATCGACGTACAAATGCAATTGAACGCGGAGTTTTACTATTATATTTTTGTGGTCTATGTCTACGATATTCTAAAGTCAACGATTAGCCATTGTTTGGGTTTCCTTAACATCATTAAAGATCAAAGCTAGCATTAGGACCTATCCTCTTAACTTCAATGGATAACTTCAATGGACACATGGAGTGTTTAGTGTGGACGAGGCTGTATACACAACACGTGACACACTCACTTTCAGTTAAATTTCTATAACCGTATTTTAATATGTAAACAATTATCTTCAACTTTTACACCGCTAGCAGCGACCTATAATGATGTACTCCAACGGTACTTGTACTTACTTGATTATTTGCTTGCTTGTTACTTGATTGTACAAAGGTTTGAGTGTTAAGACGGTTAAAGTAATAAAAATAAAAATATTATTAGTTAAAACAGGCTCTAATGGCAATAAAATTATTGGCGAAAATACATTACGGTTAAAAGATGAGGTCTGTTAAAATTTTTGTTGCCCTTTTGTTTTATTGGTGGTAATTCGTACTTCAGCTTACCCATTGTTAAGTAGACGGCCGCGAGTATACGAACAGGTTAAGCAATCATAAAATTCAAGCTAATATGTCACATATGAAATAGCTGATGTATTAAAGTAATTTAATTATAAGTGATAATAGCTATAATTTTTATTAGAATTTTTTTCTTAAATGTAACTGACAATTAATAGGCCAATAAAAACCAGTATGTACAGTCAGTCAGTCAGTCAGATCAGACTAAGCTCAGAACGGCTCCAAATGAATAAGAATTCCATTTTAATGTGAATCTTTGTCGGGATCAAGACAGAAACAAAGGTGACGCTGTAAAATAAAAAATAATCGTGACACTGTTGGAAATCACCGTCTTTTGTTGTCATTGGGTACCCGATAACCGAAGTACGAATAAGTCATACAACGCAACAATGGCAACTTACGTCTAAAATTAACGAGACTTACAAGTCATAAATGAATTTATGACTCGCGACCCCACGTAATAAAGCGATATCAAAGAACCACTCCCTACCGAAATGAATTAGTGATATTGTGAGCTGTTTGGGGCATTTGAAGGAATTGGTATTAGAAATAATATGTTTTAAGTTATATTCTTATCTACGTGTAAAATGTATAAAAAATATTGTGAAGAATACACAGTATCAATGAATGTTATAAAGCAGAATCTGTTTGTATATTTATACGCGATATCTTGTATGCATTTGTAAAATATAATATATAGATTTTTAAAAAGAGTAATTTTTAAAAAAAATATCTGTAAATCTACAATACCTGCCAGATTTATATGTTAGATTTCAAAATTTCTTTTGAAAGGTTTATATTGCTTTAAGTAGTTTTTATTAAAAAAGTAAGCAATAAAAAAAATTGTGAATAATTCATAGTTCTATAATAGATATTATTTAAAAAAAGAAGTAATGATATATTACTTACAAACAGTTCAGCAAAGCTACGGCATAATAACCTGACATACAAATTTCAACCATTTAACTTACAGTAATTGTAATAAATTTTTTTGCAATTACAAATTACAAATTAATTACTTGCTACAGAAGTAAGTTGAAAAATATTATGAGGAAACGAGCCTACAGCAAACCTGAAAGTGCTGCTCCATGTTCTCAAAGTTTGTGGAGTCTGTTAACTCACATTTCACTAGCTTTTTTGACTATCAACCCCTCTTGTCTCAAGATAAGACCGGAGCACAGCAGTGCGAAATTAATGATGAAGTTTGATTCTGTTTGCGTACTTCCTCAGAGTTACAGCAAAATCCAATAACCTATTTACCTATCTCTTACTGTTGGTAAGGGAGTTTTTGCGTTGTAATAAAACTACGTAGTGCAGCAATGAAGACATATCCATGTAATTGATATGTCGCTCCGAGGGTCTTTCGTTTATCAAAGATAAGTAAGGACAAGAAAGTCTGCCGAAGGAGATTCATTAATATGTTAAAGGAAGCTGTGCCTCAATGCGAACTATGACGATTTTAAAGTTCAGTGTCTGTTAGTTATTAGTTTTGTATATTTTCACATTTATATCAAGAGCATTGCCTAAGAAACTAAACACTTGGCAACTGATAAATATTTATCAACCGATAAAAGCGATACGGTAATATCGGTTAGCATACAAATGTTTTCATTGATTTTCAAGTCGTTGTTTATATGATTTCGTAAGAGTTTTTATAGTTACGCTATTTGAATGCTTCTACGCTTAAACGTACTTCTTTGAAACCAGCTGTCGTGTTTTGCGTAGAAGTCAATGAAAGTACTTACAGCCCCTTCGAAATGAGCCACTTGAGGATTGTGCCTAAACGGTATGTTTACACGCGATCCCGGAGCCTCCCTACAGGCTGAATAGACGTTGAGAGAGTTCAAGTAGTCACCTAACGGAAGTTGCACACAGAGATGCCGATTGTCTTTTAAATATTTTATTCTCAGTAAGAAAAAAACATTTGTACAGTCTACATGTAGTAGAAGAGGTACTTTAAGAAAACTAAACTATGGGAGAATAGGACGAATGCAGTGTGAGCAGTGGATTTATTAAACTATTTATATGTTATAATATTGGTATCCAGTTTAAAAATATTCACAGAAACTATAGTGTTAAAGACGGCATTTTATCAGAGATTCGCAATGCGCAGGCGGTTCTTACATTCATACACACGTTCTTACATCCATACAAACATACTCACGTGGAATGCTTGGACCAAAGTATTAGACTGTATTATAGATTGTAGTATAGTATAGTATAGTGTAGGATAGTATTGTAATAAAGATATTATACTCACTATACTACGCCTTTTCTTTCGGTTCGGCTCAACAATACGTAAGCACACATATACAATGCTAACACATATACAATATTCAAGCAACGCATAAAGAGGAGACTTTTTTATGTTAGTTAAATGTTAAGTGTTTATCGTCGCCTACGGACATCAGCAAGACCTAAGGCGTTGTCGGAAATCAAATGAAAAAAAGGTAAGAATGAAAGATAAACTAAGATTATTAAACAATATATATCTTTATATGTATATTTATATCTGTATACCCATTCAATTACAGACTATTATTTATATACTATGATTCACACATTAGCTGATGGTTCTGTTGACATTGTGAATACCAAGGTTTAGGTGTGTTCCACGGTTGATTGCTCTTTAGTAGGGTTATCACTGGTTGCGAAATATGTATTGATGTATTTATTTAAGATCATAATTTTGTTATGTAATGAATATGAAATTTCGGACCTGGATATGGATACGGATATATGAATAATATTTTACCGGTTTCCATTACGGTTAACGATGTGAAATTATTGGGATTATTCGATTGTTTCGGATAATTTCGGTACGAATATGAAGTATACTCATATATATTAATATTATATTACGTTGTAATATAATGCAGAAAAAACACTAGCCTTGAAAATCTATATTATAAATATAATAAAATTCTAACTCATCGCTTTCTGTACATTAATGATATATGAGAAATCTACTATTAGGGACCTTTATTAATGCAATAATACCCAAAACAATAGTTGTTGGAATTTTTGTCTGTTTGTCTGTGCGTTTCTTTGCGCTAATCTCAGAAATTACTTATCCTATTTCATTACAGTTTTCACTACTGTATTGCAGTAAGCGTCACTTAAAATTTACAGTTCGTTACATTTAAATCAGTTAGTAAATAAAAAAATTATGATTTAATGTATGTATATATCTAAGTCACAGAACGTGAAACAATGCAGAAGCTATTTCTAAGCGTAAGGTAGATTTTCTGAAGCGAAGCGAGGGCATTTGCTAGGTAAATAATAAAAACTGTCTAAAGATAAAGCCATGCGGCCAGTGTATGGGATCTGCCGGCGAAAACCTCATAACGTGTTTTATTTAGATTTTTCCCCTATTCGCAATTATCCGAAACTTTTTTATCGGATTTGGTTACAGTGTCGGCTGTATTTTTCGGATATCAGATAGTTTCGGTAACGGTTACGGAGCTCCATAACATCCCTATCAGATAGTTTCGGTTACCCTGATTTATAAAAAGGCCTATACTTTAACTACAGTTTTGTCACAAAACTTTACCGACTTGATTAAAACTATACCTTTCAATCACGTGACTACTGAGCACTGAATATTTGTTATGACTCAGTAGAACCAGTATCATTGACAAAAACTTAATTGTAAAGTTATTTAAACAATTAAAATGAGAAATTTAATTAATGTAAAAAATCATATTGTTTTTACTGTCTTTTATTTGCCAAAAAATCTGTCAAAAATGGTCAAATTTCAACCTGTAAAAACTGAGCGCGTCAACAATAATTTGGTCAGAACTATCTTGATACCTAAAAACATAACTGTCATGTTTTTCTTTATCTGGCAACCCAACATGTCCCAACAGGACACTAATAAGGTCATCATCGGTTTTAAGGACAGTTAGCTAGCTGTCCATATGGATTAGTTGCAGGGGCCCTTTGTCCCGTGACTATTCGTAAACCAAGGTTGATGAGTCAATAAGTTGACGAATTTAAATCTCTGACCTTGGTCTCTACTTGTACATGTTTAAACTAATATAGTTACAACAATATTTATTAAACCTGATGCCTTTTGTATCTTTAATTATTTTCAACAAAATTTCAATATAAACGTACTTTGGGCCAGTGGTAAACTTTATATAACTAAAAACAGCCGCTTACTAAAAACAGTGAGTTAATAAATCTGACACGGCTTCAACAGTTAATACAGTTATGAAGAAATTTTTGGGTTAGTTCAGTCGTAAATAACGAAGGTAGGTCAACGGATGGTTAAATTAACTAATATTTCAACGTATGGAATTTGACACAGATAGAGCCAGAGTTGAATATACTAACAATTAGCGAACTAGCAGAAAAACTACCTCACACGCTTAGACATGGCGTCAGCGTTGTTTTAGGACTGGCTTTTCACTTTCCCTAAATTAGAAATAAAAATATTTAATTCATAGCTTTTTTTATTTAAGAACGGATTGGAATGAAACGAACTATAAATACTAAGTGGTGCTTATGTAACGAAATCGGATAAGCCGTACTTGAGATTAGCGCGAATAGACGCACAGACAAAAATTCTAATAACTATTGTTTTGGGTTACATTGCGTTAATAAAGACCCCTAATAATAGTTTTTCTCATATGTCCTCAATGTACAGAACGAGAACAGTTAAAATTGTATTATACATCTGGTAACTTTTGATAATGTTTCTATTATCTTTTGTACGACTGAAAATTATTTAGTCTTGTTTAGTCAATAATTTTTCCCTCCCTTCTTTTATTTGCTACTTATTTGTTATTGGTATGTTTTTAATTATTTAACTGCGTTCTGTTATTATGATCATCAAGCGATAAATACTACTATAGGGCACAATAAGGTACTGGTTTCACCACTAGTAAATAAAAATATGAAACATATTGTAGTTCAACGATGTCGACCCCGTGCTGTTGAATATAACATACGATTATTTTATTTATTTTGTATTAAAATCTGTATTGGTGTGAAACTTAATAGTTTTTTAAATGTCCATATCGTGAAAGATCACATCTGAGGGTGCGAGTGAGATAAATATAGCGAGTACTAAAAAAGTAGGTCTCTATCTCTTATACGAGTAAGATATCAAATTATTGATAACGTACGACAGGTAGATTTTAAGACTTGGGAAGCTATTGCGTACAACGATTGATTCACTTGCCAATTTACACATACGATGTATAATTAATTTTTCTTTCAAATTAATTCAAACTACCGCGATATTTTTCTTATGCGCTAATTTATTAGGAGGAAACAACTCATTCGTTTAGTGTCACGCGAACCAGTTTGTAAGCTGTATGAAATTGAAATGAAAGAAAACTAATGGATTAAAGAGTGCAGTCATTGGAAGTCCATGAAACTCTGGTTTCACGTTGCACTGATCTAGCTGAACTAACTCTGAGTTATTATGTACTTAACTTTTAATTTTGTCTTCTTTTTATCTTTGAAATCCACCATCAAAATTTCGTTTACTCTTTGAAGATGCAACAAGTGGGCCATAACAAAATGATGTACGAGTAATACAATCAAGATAATGTAGGGATCATTAATGATCGAAAGCGATAGGTCTTGTCATTATAGGTATCAATTGAATAGTTATTTGATACGAATCAATCCAACTTGTAATGGACCACTTTTGTACAGATCGCTTGGGGCGGGACCACCGCCACACTGCTCCTGCAGTGTAATTGAAGTATATAAAGGATAAGCGGGCCAGTGAGATTACATCGAGTTAATGAAAAAAATAATGAAAGCGACTTCTATCTGTCCTTTGTCGGTTATGTCCCGACAAATTTTCTTGAACTACTAGGGTATTTGCGGGGCATAGATGCAAAATGTCTCAGTCGCAAACAATCCCGTTTGGATTTTATAGACATATGTTATTCAGTTATAACGGGTTTAGGTGCAAAACGTCCCATTCACAAATTAAATTAATAAACTATTCGTGTGCTTTATTACTGTAGCAAAGGGAATCTCCAGCCAATCTTGTTAATCTTCCCGGGAAAGCAGGCGTGCTCCGATTGTCCGAGTCCGATTGTCTCGTAACTTATATTATATTATTATGCAATAATGGTAGAAAACTTAGATAGCGTGATTCAGGTTTCCTGACAATTTAGATGTGTACCTCAATATGGCGTATAGTAGAATGTTGTTATACTGATCTAGCTGAACACTAATACATACACAATCTCGCTGAACTATATATTGTCATCATGTGATTTGAAAAGGATAAGTTAAATACTCCCCAATTCGTGAACACGCTCTGTTCAACAAATACACTTTTACAATCCATATGCTTTATATCCGATGTAGGAGGCATGACTAGCGTGACCATTATTTTAGATCGGAACGGGATATAGCACAGGTGAGGAGACAGGTAGCAGTGGCCAAGTTAAATGGAAAGCTTGTGAGCATTTTTTGCATAAATATGATAATAGAAACTAAATATTTACTTTATTTCTTGTATACTCGTACCTGTGTATGATAATATTGTTTATACATATTATACTTCACTGATAAATACATAGCATAAATGCTTAGTTTAATATTTGAGACATAAATATAAGTAATCATCTGTTTATATACTTATATCATGGCGGACATTTTAACTATAACCGGTATTAACGATTTTTGTGTTTTTTACCGACATTTCAACATAGATTATGGTCAAGGCGAAACTGCGGAGGCGGACAATTGACACACACACTAATGACAAACTAGTCTGTCAAGATTACGTTGTCAAAAAATGTTTGTTTCAGCTAGAAATCTAACAAATAAAAATAAATAATCTAATCTAACCTTCGGAGCTATAGGGAGGATTTTTAAATTATGACACTACGTTCGTCTCTCTTAATTGTTTTATTTTTTATAATGCAGATGATCTGTTGAAATAAAATTGCTATACTTGTATAATTCTGTTTGTTTTTGGACAGTTACCAACGCATCACAGATAAACTGTTTAACGGACCAATACTATTTAAAATACTCATGGTGGTCACTTTAGCCTTGCCCAAACTCGTTACTGAGATCAAAGAGGAAGGAAGCCGGCCTCCAATAAATTATGTTTATTTTTACGCTGCATCCCTCCTAAGCACGTACTTCCGTCTTCGATAGAGATAGAGATGGATTATAATAATACTTCATGTGTTTTGGATTTCTGAGTGCTGAGGAAGGGCTCGTACTCCAGGGCGAGTTCGTGTCAATTTAAGCCGAAAATTTGTGTGGCGAAATTTCACTATGAGCATATATCAAATAAGTCAAGACGCCTGAATCACATTATGGAAATTATCTAACAAGCTTGAATATAAAAAAGTTTCGAATGAATTAAAACAAAGCCGTTTGCTAGGCATGATCACCTAGCTTTTCGAGAGATTTTCATTTGCTACACTTCGATAAGTGACTGGTAGTAAGAAGTTTCTTTTGGGCACATTCGTGTCGTGGAGGGTACGTTAAGTCTTCGGCTCTGGTTGTTATCGTCAGATAACAGATCGTCGTTTAGCCATATTCGAGATCTTCAGGTAGAAAAGCATGTGTCATTTGTGTTGACCATTACCTCCGGTACAGTTTAGAACAGCGTGGTGCAGTAGGCTCCAGAACTGTTCATTTACGAGGATAAACTCATGGGCTACTTATGTGCAGAAGCCATCTGAAACGAGAATCAAACATACAAATAATAAGTACGTGAATGACAAAGTATTGTTTTTAAAATTAACCTATTGACTTATTCGTCTTCCATCTGTACATGTTTCGCAACCCCTGTGCGTTATCTGGACGTGTCGAGTTCGGTTGACCCGACTATCTTTATGACTGGAAATAGGAGCAAGAGATAGTGTGTTTTGGAAATTCACTTTTTATTTATTGTTATACCAGTGTGGCGATATTGTTTTGTTTTTATAGTAAGTACCTATTTGACTTTTAGGGCAAAGATTTTTATATTCATAGTTCGGAGGATTAATTGCAGTTCCATAATCGGCAGGTCAGATAGTTCGATAATCTAATAGATGTGAAGTTTCATGTGGAAACCACTGGTAGACTGACGATGAGGATAGCACTGTCCGTTAGGTTCAGGTGGCTCAGCTCTGGCATGGGTAGCTCCAAAATAAAGGTGAACCATCCGCAGCAGAGCAGTGGGTCTCCAAACGCTATATTAGACTGTTACAAGCCATTAATTTTAGCGTACAGGTTTTTTTCTCAAGGCCGCCCAAAATTTTTAGGGTAATATGTTATTGAAGCAAAGGAATTACAAAGGTTAACGTGGTTAGTTCTGCATTCCGTTTCGTATGAAAATTTTATATAACTACATTTTGTAGTATAACATTATAGTTAACTTTTAAAAGACTTGTGGGACATCTTCTAGTACTTTTTGTTCAGTCAATTCTCTGTCGTCAAGTGTTTGACAAAGAAAGGCGTTCTGCCAATATCCACTTAACCAAAAACATCAGGTAATATTAAATCTCTTTGTAATAAAACGCATTTGCCGCGATGTTCACTTTTCGAAAGCCCACGTAACAACTTAAATACCTGTTAGATTGTATCACTTGTCTCTACATCACACAATCTGTACATCGTGGCATTGTATTCTCATATATTAAAGACCCTGGATGTGGATTACTAAATTTTTCGGGACGAGGTCGTTACAGAAATGTAATGTAAGCATAACGATGATTCATACACATTACGAGCTGTTTATTTCTGCACTTTTAATCGCCGTGAACTAATTTGACTAAAACGTGTATTATCCATCAAGGCACTCGCAACTAATAACTATAATAGGATATTACGATTATAATATTGCACAAAGCGTATCCTGGAGTACGAGTATATTATTACTCCAAAAGTATAAGTATTCAGGAAATATTCTGTCTATTTATTTGATCAGTCTGCGAAATCACAGACCAACGTATAAATCAGTCAACGGTGTCATTTACAGCCCAAATAAAAAAATTATTGCGCATAAAAAATATGATTCAATCCGTTATTCTTTTTTATTTCAATGGATTTTATGATTTGCGTATATTACGTTGCATTGCATTTGAACGAAGTACAATATGTGAAAATAATTTAATTTTTCCTATATATGACCAACACAAAATGCAAAAAACATCGTACGAATCTAAATTGGAATATAGCCATATTAGGAAAAAAAAATTTGGAACATTTACATATTAAACAAAAAAAAAATTGTGTTAAATTTTTTTCTTTTAATTTAAGTTTCAACCATAGACATTAAAGAAAATCTTTTTTTTTTCAGCCTTGCGGATAAGTGCCTGAATGAAACCCGAAGATAGGAATGTGCCTTGAGTGAAAGTGAAAGTGCCTAACTTTTATATTATTATATTTAACTTAAATATAGCTTTTTAATCCGTGTCACTAGTGTGCTCGTTTCTGTGGTATCCAAAAGGGAAGATATAACAACACTATGGAGTTAAGGAGGCTGTCGATTTTTATAGCGGTATTCGTGGTGGCCTACATCGCTCAATGTTCAGGTAAGACGTGTTTCTTATGCCAATTCATAGTAAACTAATCATTGATCTTTTTATTTTAATCAGTTTGCTAACACAAGTTATTCCCATTTGAATGACGGATAATTAACAAAGTATATTAGTTTTGCACAAAATACTCCTATTGTAGTAATCTTCAAATTAAATTTTGATGTTAATGTTATTTTTTTAATTCAATAACGTTTAATAACGTTTCTACCTGTGAAGCTAACGGATAGAGAAGCCAAGGTGACTAAACCAGCAAATAATTATAGATTCCTAGCTCCGAGCCAGTCTAGGCCACGATCGTTCGAGCTATCTATAAATATTAACAGAAAAACCTCGACAAGGTCGTATTTTAATGCAAAAAATTTGGATTAGGTTACCGGACCGCGATACTTCCAGTATGACCGTGTTACCTATTGTTTGTAACCAATACTTTTACCGGCTTGTTAATTAACTTATATTATCTATATATATAATAAAATGTTAACTAATCGTATTCTGTACATGTACGATATATGAGAAAAAATATTATTAGGGACCTTTATTAACGCAATAGAACTCAAAAAAATAGTCGATAAAATTTTCCTCTGTCTTTTTGTTTGTCTTTGCATATGTTCGCGCTAATCTCTAAAGCGGCTAAGCCGATTTTGTTTCGGTTTTAACTAATGTATTGCAGTAAGTCAGTCATATATATGTATAATGTCAGTACTATTTTTTAGCGTAGTTTTTCTGAAGCGAAGCTAAGGCACTTTGCTAGTAACATAATAAAATTCTCCTACTTTCTCAATCTCAACAAATGCTTCTGAATCATTGAATATCTTGATCGGGTTAGAAGTTTTGTTACATGAGCAATTAGCAATAAAATGTATCAAGGTCGAATCTTCACTTTAAACATATATTTTACATAGGTAGGCTTTGTAATCGATATACAGGTCAAAATTATTTTTGTCAATCTTTGTCTGTCTGTTTAACTGTCTGTCAATTTCAACACGTACATGTATCGCGGAAACCACTGAAGAGCTTTAGATAAAATTTTGTATATTTGTAACGAATTTTATGGGTCATTAATCATTGTCCAGGACATATTTTATGCCGTGAAGTGGCAGAACCATTTCTATTGCCATGGAATAGGAAATATAAGTTAGTATAGACATTCTGTTAACGGGTAAACAAATTTTGGTATTTTTTGCAACAATATCAAAAAATCTTTTGAAAAAATACAAAGGACGATCATTATTTTGTTTGTTGTGTTTTATAATTACCAATGAGCGGGGTCAATAAAAAAAAAATACGAAAAGTAATTGTAATAAAAATAATAAATTTATAAAAATTGTTCGGGTGGGATACATTTGTCGAAGTAAATTGATTGAGAATTACTAATAATATATATGAAGATATAAGAAGTATTTTGTTTCAAGTTAATAATACAAACATACAATACATACATTCATACAAGCTATGAATTTAATTATATGTATTTAACATGTATAAATAATGGTCTTTATTTACAGGTATATCTCAATTAGACATGTCATTTCTTTTAATAGAGCCTTATTAAATAATTACGAGAAAATTACAAGTTTGGCGGTACTGGTAATGTCACTATAAAAAAAAAGGAGTCATCATCGACTGCTCACTTCCGTCGGTCTTTGCCGCTTCGACGGGAAAAAACCGATATAGAATCGAATGATTGAATGAAAAAAAATGCTTACCGCCTAAGAACAACAATTGTGGTTAGTTGATTTATTGCTGTGACGGTTTGTTTAAAAAAGTGTAATTGTACTTACTGTAGTTTATTCTTTTCTTCGGTTTTTAAGCGTCATCGAGTGATCGTTTATTTGGGTACAGTAAAAAATGATGCGCACGAGTATTGAATAAAACCCTTTTTAAATTAACAAGTATCGGCTTTTAGAGTACCGCCGATTTGAATGTTAAATATTCTGGACGTAACCGACCAACGTGGTGCATACCTGTCGTTCCTTAGCACACCTGGACACAATTTCCGTATATATCTTCAGAGTGTAGATTTGTAAACTGTAGATATCTTCAAAATGGATCTAGGTGACATGTGAGCCATTGATACTATCTACGCGGGCCACCTTACGGTAAGTGGTCACTGTCGCCCGTGGCCATTAGTAACACCAAAGTCATCATGATGCATGATGAAGACAGAAGAAGAAGTACTGGGTTTCAAGCAAGAACACGACGAGTTGTTTGGCCGTCGACTCAAACGTGAAGGTGGGAGCTAGCCAGGTATACTTCGCGAAAACATAATAAAACCAGTTAATGATTATGATAAGGATAAAAATTAATTAATCAATTAATTTGTTTATTAATGACTTAATGATTATATTGATAGTAATATAATTCTTACAAGAAAACCTACAAAGCTGGCCGGCTTCTGCCTCCTATTACGATACCGTTCTGCCAGCAGCATTCGGGTCAGTATTCTAGGCCGCCCAAATACAACCGAAAATATTCTCGTATTAGAACAAAATGGACTGCCTGAAAAGGAGAGCAGGTTGCTAACTATCTCATAATTTAATTCACAAAAGCATTGAAAGAAGCACTGTGTTACAAGTGAGGTGTCTCATTTCAGCCGTCAAGAGTAACATTACATGGCTAACTAAAATCAAATACCACATTAATTTGATACGGCGCTAGTGGACGATATTCCCATTTGCGACTTTCATATAAACGCTATTTCCGCATGCAGTAATTGTATAAATTCCACGGATTAAAACGTTTATAATCATTGTCTTACGATCGATTGATCAATCAATGTGATAAAGAATTACATGTCGGAAACCTGATATTATGTATGTGGGTGATAGTAGGTGTTATTGTTAATGTGATTTAATGATTTTCATGTTGCCAAATTTATTGAATCAGACAATGGAGGTTTGACTGGGCAGATAGGAGGAGTACGATTTGTTTCTGAATAATTTAAATATTTATTATTTCGTTACAGCTTTTAAGGAGAAAGTGTGATGTTATTAACCTTATCCTATGACAAAGTGTGGTTGATGTCCAATTACAATATCATATATGTACTTCCATGTAATAATAAGTTTTAATGTATAAAATACAACGCAAGCATAAAGAGTTACACTTTTTACTGCTCCTAAGTATACCATCGTAATCGTAAACAGATAAAAAAATCACGCTTGCTGACAATGGCTATTGAAATGCTCGTTGATCAAAGATCGAAATGCGCCACGAACTTAGCTGTCAAATATGACAGGTGTCAATAGTCTTAGCCGTGTTAAACGCCGGAATTCGAATTGTCTGTTAAATTTTAACCATTTTAAGTTTTACATACCTATTATGAATATTAATTTAAATTTATTTTAACATTAAGCACTATTTAGCATAGTAATAGACTGAGTTATTTCAAGAATTGGGCGTATGGAATATGAAAAAATTATAAAACGCCTGATAAAAAAGAATAACAATTGCTACATTTGCGGTTTTGTGAACGTTATTATCAATATATATTGTATATCTCGTGTCACTCGAAAAATAATGAGATACGAATGTGCGTGTTTATTAAGTACTAAGGGACTACTTTCATTAGTGATCAGTTTATTCGGTACTCTCATTTATTGTGCTAATTCTCCGAATTCCAACTCCGATGTCGTGACTCTCCTCACTAAATGCCAATTCGCGAAAAACTTGAAACAGTAGACACTCCCAACTAAGGTTCAACAACCATCCAATTAATTAACGGCATGTTTATCGAGGAACAGAATTTATTTGCATAGCAACGATTGAAGAAAGTTCTAGAACGTAAGTTTGGATGTGGCATTTTACAAATACATTTTTACTCTTATAAATATTATTCGTCGTTCCTGATGATGTATTGCTTGGTGTTATTTGCAGTTTATGAGTACTTAAAGCCAACCTCAATCAAGTCTACGACACCACATGTACTGTCGTTTGTGATAATTGGCAATTAACACCCTTTTGATATGTTATAGCTCAAAGCAGTTGCTTCAAGTATGCATAGTTACGTAGTCCCGTAAAAAAATTTACACCAGCAGTAAAATAGGCCTCAGGCAAAAAGATTTTCGATCATTTTAAGTTACACGACAATTAAAATAACTTTATATTTCATTAAATAATATAGATTTTTACATGTAAGTTTTTATTGCTTCTTTTACATTATTAAAATTATTAAACTGCCGACGTTCCTTTGAACCTCTGTGTACGCAATTATGAAAGAAAGTTTCATGTACATGAACATTTACAAAAATGTTGCCTGTTATGCCCGTTATATCCAAATACAAACAACTTTAACTTTTTTACTAGTAAAACGCGGCATTCGAATTTTGGAATGAATATAAAATATTCAATACGGCGTGTATTATAATTTAACCGCAGTCTGAAGAAAGTGCATGAAAAAGTGCCGTGTCCATTTAGCGTTTATTTTGCCTTATTGGAAGGTTGCCTTATAGATGGCGACCGGCCGGCCCAATGATTATCAAACTCACATAATTGTTTCGTGTAGTGAGTACCCATATTTTCTATAGAGGTTGACATCTGTGTGACATTGGTGTTATACAATTTATTGTGTAGGATTCCATTTTTAAAATAGTCAAATGGTACTTTTTTGTTTTAGACAAATTTTGATCACGATTACATAGGATCGATAGGTTTTATCGGCAATTATTTAATGTTCGTAATAACAACCTTATTTGAACTTCGTTATTTACTATTTACCTAACGTAAATCCAAATCTAATTTATATACTAATATATCTCACATATAAACCGATATATTATAATCAAACCCACTTTTTTTAGTGTATACTTTAACTAGCTAATTTTTAATATGTGCTAGACAATACCTCGAATGATTTTTCGAGTGAAATATTTGGTAGAATATCGCAATAATGAATACATTATAGTTCCCAAAATGTTTTAAAAATTACACGGGCGTAACTTAAATTGATTAGCTAATACTTGCGAGGGAGTTTCCGCGTCCTAAAGTGCAAACACGTTGCAATATAAATAAAGTTGCGTAAGTTGAAACAATAGATGGCGTCATAATACCTCGTTGAAGTACAATCCCTTCATCAAAAGTACAATCCCTTCATCAATCAACCGACTGAATAATTAATGAATGAGTGAATGATGTAAAAAAATCACGTACTCATGCGCGAGCTTTTATTCGAATAAACTTGTTTGTAGTGCTAAGTGATGTTAAGTGATTTCTTCATCGTGTAGTTAAAAACTGACTTTTTATGGACTATCATGATATCCATGGTACAATAGCTGTTATTTACTTATTAATGTTGTCTATATTCAATATAATTGACATTTTCCGTTAATTAAAAATTGATTGCCTAATTAAAATATTCACTTTATTTTGCAACGCTACTAAGGATCATTAATATTTATGTGATAATTAGATGGATTTCAGCAGTTCATACTTAAATTTACACACAATTAAATCGACACATATTGTGTTTTTTATTATTACAGAATATACTTAGGGTGTATAAGGTATAAACATCTTCACTAGCTTACCCGAAGAGGTTAACCGTAATGCATATATTATAGACGAATTGACTTTATCGCGAGCAGTTCTCAGACAGCTGAATCACTTCGTGTACAGTATTGAGGCTATGTAAACAATAGTCAGCTATCACCAGGTTTATCGAAATATTTTATTACTATTTTACTATCCCATTTTATCAGAATAATATATATGAACATTATTTTATTAAAGCTAGGTAAATCACAGTCATTCTCAGCGTCGCTCATACATTCATTCATCAATCAGTCTACTGAATGATTCATGGATCGTGATTGAGTTGCCATTACTAGACAAGTATTGTTTACATGTTGTAGAAAAACATGTACTTGTATAAATAAGCATTATCATTTGAGTATCATTATGGCAGAGCATATTATGAGAAACCATTAAAACAAGTATTATCATGAAAAAGGATTGTTAATGAAGGTACAACACTATAAAAAATATTTCATTGTAGCTGTAATAGATTTTATTTTGACTTCCTCGTGTTCATAACTTTCAGATTGGAGTCGTCCCATCGTATGCAACGTAAAATGAACGGTGTTTCGTTTAACACACAGAAATTTTTATGTTTCCTATAAAATTATATTTATGGGGTCCCGTGCGTAATCGTAGGTACATACGTACAGGCCGAAAATTTGTTTTATTAATAGTACTAGTGTTGTAAGCATAGATTAGCAATGACATTGGAATGTGGTTTATCTCGACTGTATGTCTAGTGTGCATAAATAGGTACTGGCGTGCTCTTTACATAGTGCACTTAGGTGTAGCTCTACAAATCATTTATCCCCAAGATTTCAGAAATATAAAATTATCTAAGTTTAATATAACTTTCACTGTGTATTAAGTAATTTTCGCCACGTCAATGACTCTACAAATTCAGTGAAAAACAATCACACCTACGCCTGCCATTACACCTTTTATTAAACAGATCCGTATCATATTTGTTTCATCATCAAAGCGTGATCATTTCTTAGCATATGAAAAAGAAGAGAAGAGGAGGTAGACATTTAGCACAGTAATACCGATATTTGTAAAAAAAAATGCTGTATCTATGTGCAATTCAAACCTAGACCAACGAACGGATTAATTCATGAATTAAGCGACCAATATACAATAAAACTTAGAAAATTATTGTACTGTACAAAGAATCTAGATGATCGGAGAATATTAAAATAATAATAATATTGGCAATATATATTATGGCCTTATTGGGGTATATTTAATATACATATATTGGGGGGCCGTATTCTGCACTCCTTCCAATCCCATGCTAGCAGAACAGGGTGTCGTAGGCGACAGCAGCCAGCCTGCGTGAAGGTAAGGCTTTGCGTAAAGATTATATTTTCAGTATTATTATTAAGTCGTTAATTTTATTATTGGTATTATTACCTCTCTGTGAAGCCTGCCGGGATAGTTACTATCCTCTTGCTTGAGTCAGCCGCCAAATGACCCGTCGTGCTCCGGATGGGGGCTCGAAAGCCAGTATTTTATTTCTTACCTTCTTCTCATTTCCTGGCCGATAACTCATCAGTGGTACCTTCGATCTTGCTGATGTCCATTGGCGACGGTGACCACTTACCATCAGGTGGCTCGTCTGCTCTTTTGTCGGCTATTAACGGCGGTTAATTTTCCTACTTCGAGACGGACCAAATTACCGTTGATTTTTACACGTCAATGCAGAAGCAAAACGAATCCAGCCTTGGAATGCATCCCGTTGGTTCCACGCCAAGGAGTAATAATGCTAAAATAAATTATTTCAAGCTCTGTAAACATATAAATGTTTAGCTAGCGATGGGATTTAGTTATGAATCACAATTGTATGTTAAGAGTGCTAAAGCTATTTTTGCTTTTAACAGCTTGAGCAAGTCTTGTCATTTACGGGCGTTCTCAAGATATCATGAAATTTTTCGACTGGTGAAAATAAACGTTTGAAGATTCGATCTTTTATAGTTTTATCAGGTGGCTTTAAAAAGATCTGAGGTAACAGTGTATCTGTGGTTAATTTTACATATAACTGTAGTACTACTTAATGTATTGTATTGTATGGCTTAGATTTTCTCTATACTATGCTGTACCCACATAGAAAGGTGTATTGCATGGTCATCCGTTCTGTTACTAATGGTATAACTATCTATCTCATAATGTGACGAATATGACTATAATATCATTTCTCACGTGTATAAATTATTTTATTTACTATTATAAAATGTTATATATAACAGGTAAATAATACTTTAATGTATAAAGCTGTCAAATGTTTTAAAATGAAACTAAATTGACCTTTCAACCAGGAATAGGAATTTAATTTGATACATTTAATGATAACGAAAGACGAAAATGGTCTGTATGCTTTGGTCATAAGGCATTTAAATCCTTATTTATTCCATTATTACTACCTGCTCACCGGCAACCTTGGTCGCACCTAGACCGTGAAACAAAAGAATTGCATCATGCAATATTGTTCTCCGTTCATATGGATGCACTTTGGCTAATTCGGAATGCAATGGATTATTGAATCGCAACCGATCTATATTGAGTGGGACTTATTGTTATCTAAGTCCGCGTTATAAAATGGATTGTGTTATGTAAAATATTTGGACTTATAAAGGCTGTGAACGTAATGATGTGAATGTAAGTGTTCAACGATTAAATGTATTGCGTTGAAAAAACTAACCATCTCCAACAAAATGTATATAGTTTGTAATCCACAAATAATAAAATCAAATCCAATAACATGTTAATTATAAGTAATAGCAATAGGTATTTCTCTAACTCTCAGTAGGTATGTATAAATCTATGTTAAATTAATTAATCTATTCTAATATTATAAAGACAGCGCGAATTTGTTAGTTTTGGATGTTTTCGGAAAGTTATCTCTGAAATTAAAGTACTTGTTTGAAAAAAAATACCGTTTGAAAGGTAAATTGTTCCAATAAACGTTGGCTACATATCTGACGTAAATGTGTAATAATTAATTGTTGAATGAAACGAAGTCGTGCGGGGTCGCTTGTTGATCTACACAGGCATTCGTTCTCCGGCTTGCACGTTTGAAAGGATCCAACCACAAATTAACTCGCTTTCGTTGAAAGATGCTGAAAGGCAATGTTTACTTTCATTCAGTCTATATAACGTTAACCAAGCTGTAGCTATGTTTAGCCAAGTTGTAATATTGAAGTGTAAACGTATTTTCAGCATCAACATTGATTATTTATTCACCTACACTAATTCATTCATTAATTCCAAGATTCATACTCAGAGTTGTAACTTATAAATATCCAAACCGACGTCGTCTTTCCTGCATGTCTACTGAACCACCCGACTCATGCAGCGTGGGGGGATAAAATAAATCAAGTCGCACCCAACTCTCGTAAAACAAGATCGTTGATAAAAAAAATGAGATAGTAGCACGATTGTTACGATAACACGCGATAAGAGATGTGTTTCAGGTGTGTTATGAAACACCGAGGAGCCTATATGATGATATTTTTTAGAAGAGGTATTTTAGTCATACTGGTCGGTAACCGCCGTTTATTCGCTTCAATAAACCTATGTCTTAAGTTTAATATAGCAACTGTATTGTTTCATGAATGGATTTTTCCATAGATTTATGAATTAGAAACATATTAATTTATTATAATAGATGCAGCCAATTAGTCAAAATTTTATTTACTGCCGTCTTTATAGAATGTTCATATTAAATTATATGTTCTTCTCCACGGGGACAGATTCATCTGGAATGGAAAGTATATAATAATATTATGTAACTAACGTGTTTAGTGATTTTAGTGTGATATGTGTTGATGTACAGACAGAAAAAAAATTCTAGAACAATGGTTTAGATCTTTATAATAATAACAAAGATAAAAAACAAATCTCATTTTCTTATTATCCTAGACAGTATTATTTTTTTAATACACGGTATCTGAAGTTTGTTTTAAAGTTTTAAATTTAAATTTATTTCAAATTAAAGCGGAAGAATTTCGGCTTTGAATTGGTTATCGTTTCTTTATCATTTGAATTTGCTTTGATATCGCTTATGGTTTTGGAAAAGCTATATTATCGCGATATCGTATGTATATAAAATGTTTTACACAGATCAACCGGAGCCACTGTATATACTACATAGCTACTATACCGAGAGTACAGTATTTTACATAATTACAGTGGATTTCGCATATAACGACATTGAAATGACCGCGTAATTTCGTCGTCATATCCGGGAGTCGTAACGGGCATAGGTAGAGATATACAGACACACAGTTTAGTTACATTCATTCGTAGCTATAGACAAGGTCGTAATAAATGACGTCCACTGTATATTAATTTATAATATTTCGGTTAGCAAAATTATGTGATGTATTATTGTTTTCTGTCTAAAATCATATTCGAACCGCACATCACGGAGTAGGTAAAGATTATTTATTTAAAAGAGTATAATTATTTTCATCTCAAATTAAACCGCGCTTTATGCTCTTATGATACAAATTGTTTGCTGCAAATATCTTAATCTTGCTACTCATATAATAATTAATTTTGCGGTTATTCAACGCGGAAGAAAATAGAAGCTTTATCAGTCTTCTGTTATCGTTATCAACAACTTTTGTAACACTGATTAAAAATGGCCAGTACTATCGGTCTGTTTCGAGATTCGAGTTGCAATCGAGTCTAATTATGAAGTAACGTCAAAAGTTATACTGTATAATCTACATAAACAACAAAATTTTAAGTCAATAAGAAAAAAATGTAATTAATTATGATGGGTACTACTTGTTTTATTAACTGTTTTTTATCGGAAATTTTATTAACACTAAAAATATATACAATTGAAAAATATGTATACGAAACTAATATTAAATTAAAAATCTATTTGAGTTGATATTTGGAAAGGCATAATTTGGTTGAAAATGACATATATATATATATATTACTCACTTTTGTAGTTAAGGAGTAAACTCTAGACTTGTGCCACAGTCGCAGCTGACACACACTTTTATTTTTGATATTCATCGACCTAACATCGAAGTTAGAGTAAAGTTTTGTATAACAAGTTAGACAATTAATTTGAAAACAAGTTTTCGTAGTAAGGTGCCCGAATTGTTATCAAAGTTGCGTCATGTTTGGCGTTGCCGTTAAACATTGCACTATCTTCGGCTTGTTTGTTCATGGAGGATGTAAGTGGGGAGGGAATAATCAGATCACAGTTCTCGGGTGATCACAGGGCCATCCTATTTGTAGATATATCCCAACAAGAATTACAGAATACAGATTTTATGCGACATGTTAATATGTCATATTTACCAATTGTATTATGTTTCTATCAGGTGTTTAATATTTCATTCATATTTACTCCACACGTCTAAAATGTTCTCGTGAATCACTACCTATTTGTATCCTGATAACAAACGATCACAGCCATGAAGATTTAAGCACCGCAGGCGTACGACCAACGCGTTGCGGTCGAGGAGGGAACGATGGACTAATTTCATACAATTTTACGTATTTCAAGTTAATAACTAAATCAGTGTGCTTGTGCGAATAATACTAACGTTATACCAATCAATATTATTTTTATTGACCTTCAAATACTTTTACGTGACACGGTGTCCTACATGTTTTTAAGTCCATAAATATCGTATATATTAAATAGATTTTTAAAAATTGTTATTTGATATAATTGTTAAAATTATATTACGTATTATTAGGCACAAAATAAACGTACACGTACACCGAACGCAATGAAAACTTGGCCCTTATCAAATAATTTTGTCATCTAAGTAACCCCTGGTGTAAAGTAACACTTATTCTTGATGAAATGTAACCTCAAAAGAAAAGCCGATTATACATTATGCAGCATGTGGTTCATTATTTGTTATTATATTTAATTAATTTACTCGTTGATTATAACGAATTCAAATCTTAATTTGCCAAAATTTAACCGATATGGGTATAGGAAGTAGATAGTCCAGGACTTCCATGGATTATGTTTTTATCGGTGTTCATTAGCGACACTGGAAAAATATAAAAGCTAATAAAGTATTCCCAAAAACACAGAACAAGAAAACAATGTGTTCCTGGCCTTATTACATCGGCGTATGGCAAAATGACCGAAGACCTGCAATGAACAGCGCTAATAGATAGTTGGCCGCATGGAAACTATCCCAATCATAAATTTGCTGTAATTTAAAATTACTTATTTTTTTGATTAATATTCTTTATTCAATTCAAATATTTCTATATAAATATGTGTAGCTAATGCATTATTATTATTACCCGAGACCATGTGGAATTTCGGTAGTATTATTTAACCAAAGTATAAAACAGTATACTTGCATTAGAACAGAGAACAGGTCAAAAAACTGACATCACACTTGCTGACGTCACTCATTTTAAAAAACAATTCTAGGCCCTATGAGGTCTCTTACATACGAATATACATTAGTCTATCACACACGAGTTTTAGGTTTAACATATTTTTATCATCTGTCGCATTATTGTAACAGATTTTATTCCAAGCGCTTAATAGAACGAGGTTTTAACAGGCCCATATGTAAGTGTACCAAAATATACGACTGTCTTTACTCACGTATTATTAGAAGCCAGATGATAAATATAACTGCGTATTTATTTTTCAAGACAAACAAATTGAGTAAGCGTAATTAGATACTTCTGTATTGAGGTATAGTGAGCCTTGCAGAAATAAATATCAGTTTCTGTAAACCTGAGACTACACTGGTGGCAGCAAGACGCAAACACACTTGTAATTAACCATATATTTTTCTTTTCTATTCTTCATTTTACTGGTAACCCCCCGTTGTTTAGGGAAATTTACCCTAACATTGGATTATAAGGTAATATATAGGTATATGTTAATTTTTCTATAGTAACTCAAGACTCACGAATGTATTTTCTTGTATTTATGGTGAGGCTTCTATTCCGTAATATCTAAAAATTTTGGTCTCACGAGTTTCAGACATAAGTATGTTCAATTTTTCATTTTTTTTATCTATATAACTTCAATTCTAAGTTATATGTATACACATAACCAAACTCCGACGTGGTCGAATCTATGTATATGTTGTGTATACGTTTAACACTCACTATATTACATTTTATATTTACTGTCATTTTTAATGTGGGTAAGATTTGTTATTTATATCCACAGATGACAATTATTTTGTTAATTTTTATCTGTTTGATTATGTATCTGTACACTTATCAGGCATAAATCATTAAAGAGATTTAGATATTTGACATATTTGTTACTTATGATTTTAAACTTATATCATCGCGGATACTATACATTATAGTTCTAATGAATACTCACGCTTTTTGTGTGTCACGAATCACGAATCACGGTCACGGCGAGCCTGCGGTGGTGGGGTGAAACTCTTGACAGTTGACACTTGAAACACTAATGACAGATGATCCTGTCAACTTGACGTATACTTCGTTTTGCATTCGTAGGTGCCATAACGCGATACACATTATACGCGACATCTTCATGAACTGAACTTGACACTGTTTGCATCTGACAGAAATTAACCACTGGATTCCATGCTATATATATATATATATATATATATATAATATGCCTAGGTTGCTTGGCGGACAGCTGTATTGGCGGTAGTGAGTGGCATAATGTTTGGTATGTGCTTTACTTTAAGGCTATCGATGATTCGTGTCATAAATATTAAGAAGACGTTAAATATTCGGGTTTAATCGAGTTTATCTACATCGATATTGTGATATCTTTGAGGATTGAGAATGTGTACTTGAAGGATGAATAAGTGTAATAATAAACGGACAAAGAAATAGTTGCGTAGTGGTTGGAAAGTTGTAATTTTTCTTCGTTACCTATCTCCCAAACTGGTAAAAACGAACTTTATTCATACAGCTGAAATAGTTTTTAAACAACCTTGAACGTTTCCAAAATTTATGTATTCGGGTATTTTATATTTGACAATTTTATCATCTCCCATAGTTGCTCAACAGAAGCATGTGTATAAAAATATCTTCGTGTATGTGTGGTGTAAATGGAAGTTCCGTTCCAGTACCGCAATTCATTAAGGCGCACTAATAATGTTTTGTTTCATCATTTTATTAAATTTATCATCTTGACAGCGAACAAGAGATTGAACGAGACGTTGAACTTTAAACGTGGTATACACAAATCTATAAAAATCAGATTTGAATTCCCGTCTCGAATCCCTTCGTGAATAACCTAAAAATAACCTTAGATTATTACTTCAGTATATCCTCCTTTATTTTCAACATAACAAGACCCATAATCCTTT
Organism: Agathymus mariae mariae; assembly: GCA_018251895.1. NCBI lineage: Eukaryota > Metazoa > Arthropoda > Insecta > Lepidoptera > Hesperiidae > Agathymus > Agathymus mariae. The sequence continues at coordinate 27,026 of DWPT01000026.1, forward strand.
GGGTTTATGAGCTAAAGTGATTTCGTGCATACTTTTTGCACTCTTTTGTTTTAAACCTGAAGTAAGTGAGGAATTCGCTCACACCGAACCGTAACACGATATTATAAAGTAGTCATTTCTACCGCAAATCTTTTTGCATTTATTGCAAATGCACGACGACGCGGAATTTGCAGCTTATAATGAATTGATTTATGTAAATTTCTTTATACGTACTTTGCGTTTGTATTGTTTTGTTACTCCTGTTGGATTCCTGATTTCTAATTGTCGCTAGCCTCTATGCCATTTAAACTGAAATACAAAATTACCAAAGCTAACTTGCCACATGGCTGAAATAACAGTTGTAGGCGAGGTACTTCCCCAACCAAAGCCTTTAAGACTTCCTACCAGCACTTATTACTTATTAAACTTCGGCTGCTTCACCTCGGTGTAAAATAATAAACGTATAAACCCAATGGTCCAGAGAGTTGAAAGGGCTGTATATTTAGCCGTGCGTCATTCATAGTGTAGATTTGTTTAAGCCGGCTTGTACTCGTATTACCATCTACATATATGCAACTACAAACATAAGTACGTTTTGTTGTATCTACAAACATGTGCGTCAGAAATGTTAATGTGTAGGTAGAAGTAATGTTTGGGTATTTTATAAAAGAAATTTACTTTTCATGAATGGGGTGGTCTAAGCCCTTTTGTGCTAATTAGTCAATGCAGCCCATCTAGCTACAACTTATTGGCGGCCTATTGTAGGGTATTATTTCCTTGCATCTTTCCGTACAAATGAGGGATGCAGCGTGTGTCACGCGCGAATATCCAGATTTACTAAAGGTTGAGGGGAATTTTGGCTTTCCTTTTGATTTGGTATCGATAAGTTGATCTTCAAAAAATTTAAATTTATATGTCCAATAACGGCAAGCCTTCATAGCTTCAAGGCCAATTTTATTGCCACCGCTTGCACCATCTCCCAATTTCGTTCAGATGAATTCAAACCATATTTACCGTCATCATTATCGAGACCATGTAGTACAGCTATCGCCCACAAAATGTCTTCGCAGTGTCTTAACTTTGAGGATACTAATTGGATCCAACTTGCATAGGCAGTGTGCTCTGATTAACGATAGGCTTTTAAATTTATACTACTAACTGCCCTTGATCTCGCTTAATTTGATTATTTGATCATTGTCAAGCCGCAGAGGTGCCTGGGCATCATAGAATACAATATCCTGTCTAAAATTTAAAATGACGTAAAGGTGCAACTAATGCGCAGTAGGGTGAAAACACCCGTTTCTACACAGCTGCGGGCATAGACTAAATAAGACCGTCAAAATGACTAATCGCTAACTAAAAAATGAATTATGAGCGTGTAATATAAACAATATGTTTAACGAACCAATGCGGCCAGCATAGTTAGACTCCTCGGGTAGGGTTGTACTTAATTTACTTTTGGGACTAAAATCTGTGGCTGTAAGTTATCTGAGGAATTATTGTTATATTAATATATTATTTTTGTTAAGATCAATTACTGTTGTAATATGCTATTATTTTGTTTTATCTCTTGTGCATTTTTAATTAAATTAATTAAAATATATATAGTATTAATTAAAGTAAATATCTGTTAATTTTAATACTTTCTTATTATAACGTTAACGTAACAAAACAATGAACTACTTATATACCAGGTGTAGCGATCACGTAAAACTACACACACTCATGAGCACCCACACATATTTACACACAAACACACAGCTTATCTTACCGACCCTCAGATACTCATATCACAATCAATGCATTAAAAATGAATCTATTGTCTAAGAGATCATATAATACAAATTAATATAGGTTTTGTAAAAAATATTATTAAATCGAGTCAATGTAGTACAAGCTAATCTTTTAACAGAACAAGGTGTCTCCCTTGTATATTTTGATAAAATTTCAATAATTGAATGATAGCACTTTTATTGTTAATAATAAATCACGAATTTCAAAATAATGATTTTTTGGTTGAAAGATATAAAAAATGTGTGAATAAAATTAAGATTCTTCTGTTCGTAAATCGTTTTTTAGTTAAAAAAAAGCGGAAGAGTAGACAGATGAAAAAGGAAGTTACAATGTTAGCGCAGATAAAAAATACAGTTAACCTTTCAACTAGCTTATATTATTTGAGATAAACTAATTAGTTCAGATTGACAGGTCACGTTAAGATGGCTGCTGTGACACCACGTGTTTAAATACTATGTGGGGGTATAGCTGGTCTCGACCGTGAAAGATGAATTCCTCGTGTTCTACGCGTCATGTTGTGTCGTTTATTAGAAATAATTAATTAATATTTTCATACCTTTCAGCATACTTCTCACTTTTGTATATGACCATCAAGCGAAGATAGAGACGTTCATAATATTCTTTTTCTACTTTCTTATTTGATCTGTTATGTTGCCAGTGGTATCAAATATTAATTTCTATGTCTATAATATATAATTTCTCGTTGCTTTATAGCATTGTGTAATACCAGTAAAATATCTAGCTATTATTTTAAGTTACTAGAAATAGTTTAGAATGTTGTTATCAAAGAGCAATATTGATTCACTAGTTGTTAGCTGTCATTAAATTAATAAGCCTATTACGGCAGACAAGCAGTAACAGCAAGTGTTGCCATTTCTCTACTTTATTGCTAATCATAATTACAGGCGTTTTATGGCAAACTCAACCCGACTGAGGTACTAGACATTAAATATTATTGTAGTTAATTTATCCTTTGATTACTACCGACATTTTAATTAATAAAAAGCCATATAATTATAACGTTTGACTCTGACAAAAAGAGGATAACGTTATAGTATACTACGCTGTTTGAACACATTATGGAGAGCTCTCAGATATCCAGGATTCCTCACGTTGTTTACTCTCACTGAAACAAGTGATATGCAAGTATTATGCATCGTTTTAAAAATGAGTGCGTAGAGATGCGTGAGGGATTTACCTTTAATTTCTCGTGTCCATGTTCATACCTTTTGACTGGGTATACGTTACTTACTATAAATCCATATTGTTTTTCTGTGGAAGAAAATTATTTTATTTTCGTGCTTCACCGTGGCGGCGACATTCCTTTATTCAACAAATTGTTAAATTAGTTCTTTATTGCGGAAGCAAAAATAATCGTAGTATTTGTCTCGTGTTTAATCAATTGTGAATTGCGAATATTGGCATTGACCTCGACTGGACAATGTGAAGGTAACTTCTCTAATAAATTGACTAATGTATCCAAGTGTAGGCTCGAACTTCCTGATGTGAGACATAATGGTAATCATCATTTGATGTTTGCTACTTTCGAACCCTGATCACCAGGCAAGTATTGTTTTTCTTTTATATTTAATAATCCACTGGTATTCTATTATAGTTAAGCGAATGTGTTGTACAAAAAAATACAATTACACTTCTTCCAGTAGCGGTCTATGAGTACACCAGAGTTTGTGGTAAATTTCAAGATTCTAATTTTAAGTCTTTGAACATCGTAGTTAGAATTGGATTTTGAAAAACCAGTACTAATTTTTTTAAGTTTATAAAAAAAAACAGCTATGGTTCATATTTTAACATCCATTAGTTAATGAATTATTTGTCAATAAGAACTATTAAAGTTAAGAGTTAAGGACATTTTAAGTGAAATAAATTAATGGAAATAAAGCTTGATCTTTTTAACTGTTTTCTTCAAATACAAGTGTGTTAAATAAATATGTCCAATAAATAAGTGCTGAGGAGTTACTTTCCTCGTTTCTACTCCCCGCCAATAGAGCAACCGACAGACCACGGGGTTTCATCAAGTTTCTTATAACACCATGGAAATCTATTTGTTCTGTAATTTATATTTGGCAAACATCTTAAGTCTTTATTTTGCCATTTAATTTCTTAAGATATAAATTTAAATTTATGTTTTTGACAAAAATATAACCTAAAACCACTTTTGGCTATAGCTAATAAATGCCTACAGGAAATAGATTAAGCGGCACCCCGACATGTTGTTTTATTATCAAAGCTCAATTAATTAAAGAATAATGTTGATTTTGTCACCAATAAACTAATTAAACTTTCGTGTACTCCTGAGATGAGTTTTACACGCTTCAGCAGATAATACAAGACGGAATAGACACGTCAGTGACACATGATTAGACAACGGAAGGTTTACATTTCTTGTGTTAGTATTTACTGATACATACATATGTACATACTTAACTATAATAATGGATAAAAAACTTGATTATTTGTAAAAAAAATTATTGCTTCAATAAAATCAATCAACCAACGTGTAACATGAAATTAACCCTGTGGTATGTGGCGGCAATCATGAACGGTTGACGAGTTAACCATAACTTTTTATATGTAGAACACATGGGAAGGAAGTGGTTTATGGCGACATTATCGAGGTAGAGTTCATTTCAGGGTAAAATTATATGTTGTGACGTATATGAAAGTTACAAATACATCTTGGTCAATGAAGAATATATTACATAATTATTACTGATATAAACAGGGTTAAAAGTATTATCAATTGCATCGTCAGAGCACGTAGCTAGCTCTCCTCCTTATACAATCGTCTATTTATTGTTGGATATACGAATACGGCCAATAATCCAACACTGTAACCAAGTGCGACTAAATTTCTTATAATGAAGTGCAATAATATATAATACTTGTGTTCAGGGGTGCAAGGTATTAGTGCATCAAAACTACCCTCGCTTCCTCGTTAGGCTACCCCACCATTAGATTTTGTTTGACGATTTTGCGTTGAATCACTGGACTAGAATGCGAGACTGATTGACTGGGGTTGTTTATATTAGGGTACTTTTAGGTACAACTTTTATGTGATATAAAAGCGCGTGACTTGTGTTAATTTTAAGTGTTGAGTAAATGTAAAAAACAGCAGATATCAAAACCAATGTTACTGTAAAAGTTCCTAATCAAATTCTCAACTGAGGCCATGTGTTGTCATAGCGATACTATGCATCGAATATATTATAATGCCTGCTTACTTATAATCATAATTTGTCACGTGATTAACGCCACGTCCGCAAAGTCAAACAATGTCACACACTAACACCTAATTAGAACAAAAACGCTGACTTACCATAAACAATACCAGTAATAAATACCACACTGTTCCCACGTTTCTATCACCCGTTCCTGTCACTCCTATAGAAAAACGAAACGGTCGATAACAATATCTCTGTCACACGTATGTAGATTTTAAGCGACGTTAATATTGTGTAAGTCATTCGTAATAATTTAACTGGTTTATCAAGTGATCATGCGGGTACCAATGAGACTACTTAAAACCTTCGAAAACTTGATAAGGTCTATGGGAGCGAAGAATTCAAATTTGGAATTCAAAAGTAACCTGTCAATGAATTTTGGAGGGAAAGTGGTTTGGCTACGAACATTCATAAATTATAGAGTGGAAAAGTTGTAGAGATTGTGTCCTTAAGTTACAATCCCAGAACACGTTACCATTACATGGATTTTTTTTTGGATATTTTGATTTAAAAGCTTTTTTATGATAGTTATTAATGTATTTATCAACAAATTTAAAAATGCTTTATTAGATAGAATCCATATGTAAATAATGATCTATTCCTAAATTTGTATCTTAATTGTTATTTAACGTTAATTTGGCATTCAATTTTTTAATTTTTAATTTACTATCTAAATATAAGTTTATACTTTTGTCATTTCTAAATTAATATTATTTTAAAGTAGTCATAAATCAGGACATTACAGTTTGTGTCGATTCGATTTAGTGCAATTATTTAAACCTAAATTTTTTCTAAGTACTTGCATCTATTCTATATTTTTCTGTTTAAACATTGTTTCCTTAAGTTAATTAATTAATTTATATCTCATTACCACTATTATCCTTCTGCATGTTGTTGCCACATATAATTGTACCGGCACTTAGATGTGTTACTGTTAATGATGATATTTCATGTACTAATAAAGCAAAATGCAGTTGGTAATTCAATAAAATAAAAAATGTTCAAATTACTAATATTCTACTTAATCCAATGTTATTAACGTGCACTGAATTTATTGAAAATTATATTATCGGCATAAAAAGTGTAATTGTAACAATATTAAGAATATAAATTCTGCCGTGATATGTATATATCATGACATGATTTTAATGTTAGGAGTGTAATCATATACAAAGCGAATTTTTTACATGTCGTAAAAAACTTATAAGTTTTCTGTTACAAACTTATTTTTTATAAAAAAAAATATTTTTAAATGTGATGGCGTTCTTTGAAATCGTACATCCTCATTCAATGAGTGAGTGGTGGAGCGATAAATAACCACCGAATGCAATAAATGCAATAAAAATAAAGATATCCACCCCTACAGACAATTAGTTAGATATGCCACCCTCGGCGGTTGTTTTGACAAGGGGTTGGTGTGTAGATGTAATAATTTTTCGTATTTTCGATTTGTAGTGCCATAGTTGTATGTCCTAGGTAGATTTTCTATTAGTAGACTGAAGTCGTAATGATTATCTTATCGATAGATGGCGAAAAATTATTTAGAATTTTTTGATAATCTGTTAAAATTATTTAAAGTTGACAAACTGAAGGAAACAGTAACAAAAACCTTTATTTTGTTTAACTAAATTTTTATATTCTAATTGAAACTCTAAGGACAACTTTTTTCCGAGTTAGTTATTACCATTCAAAATATGAATAAGTTTATAACGTTTCAGAAAAACAACATATCGGGATCATTGCAAGCTTCCGATTTTTTTATTCAATTTAAAATTAATTACGAATTTTTCCCTGACAACTCACTTAACTATTACAAAGTTTTGCAAAACTTTTAAAACATTTACTTATTATTATAAAGCATGTAGTTAGTATCTTGAATATTCAAAAACCTTTAAAATACCTTTATTAATATTTATAATAGTCAGATATAGGTAATAAAGCTCTTAAAAATTGTTTAAAAATTCTACGATAACATCGTTCTTAGGCCTTAGGAATAGGTATCCACTTGAGAAAACCATTTACAATTACTTCACCGTTCAGTAACCGTTCGTGAGTAACTATTCAAGGAGTTTCGTAATAACATCCACTTCCATACATAATACAGCTTAATATGCGTCGCACAAGCGAGTCATTTGTGTTAAAACCTTTGAATTGCAACATTACTGATTATGTAAACTTTGAATTTAGGTAAATACCAAAAACACTTTTCGCCACTGAAATATTGTTAATAAATAATAATGTCCCTGTTCGTTCCCAGTATTATTTGACGACACTTATCACTGATACTGTTACGACTTCGGTAGTCACCTTAAACAGGACCACACTTTTGTCCAAACTATGTTACAGGCTACGAATAACTATAACCACAAAGATGGACCGGTTTTGGCATGTACGAGATTTTAACTGTTACCGTACGAATATTTAATTAACTGTAAAAATAACTGTAATTGTAATTGATGACTAACCAAAATAACTCCAATGCAGCAACGAATAATGTCGGCTCTGATGCCGCAGCTTCCACTTTACATACTTACAAAGCAATAAAATCTCTTGACTTTGTGGTGACCCCGACTAACTGAAGTAGTTGCAGTAACAAAGGTGTGGCTGTGTTTTGTTTATTTTCACTTTGGCTACTAATTCATCATAATTTAATGTTAATAGAAAAACGAGTTTCGACTAGTGTTTTCTTACCTTTATAATATAAACACTTCGACTTTGTTTGGCTATGAATACATTACATTTAGGTGTATGGTTTTTAAGTCAGTGGTCCTACTTAAAACCCATACATTCTGATCAAAGTAACTCGAAAATGTTATTTCACTAGGTATATGAAATTCAGTTTTATATAATTTACGGAGTTGGAACAATGTAAAATCACTGCGAAATATATTACTCGTCTCTGAAAATTAATTAAAGTAAACTAACCAAAAAAAAAGTAAACTGTATTTAAGTATAAACAATTTGAGGAGAAAATATGCAAATATAGTTTTTTTTTACAAATTACTTGAACGACGTGTGGCTGACATTTTATAATTTAAATTACTGCTGTGTCAAACAAGCGGACAAGCAATTTGATTTATTCCAAATAGAATATTTATACGGGTCAAAGTTTAAATTTTGTGTAACATTTATTTGGGTGAAGCAATTTAATGAATATAAATGTAAATTATGCGGGGTGTTACCCCGATAGGGGCCGCAACAAGTCAATATACTTCATTTAGAATTGCAAAAGGGCACAAATAACATAAGTTACTATTGTAACTCGAAGCAATATCGAATTTTGACATCGTGTTGACTAGTAAGTTATAAGAAGTAACGAAACTAGTATTATACAATGCGATCAGTATTTGAACAATAATTGAAGAATAATGGATATTTCTGATGGTTCCAAACTCGTATATGCCAAACTCTGTCGTCAATATAACTAGTCAATTAAAAAGTGGGCAATCTTTGATGTAACTGTTTAGGCATATTACCTTTCTTAGATCATCCTCGTTGTAACGTTTCCACAACTTTTTTTAACATTTGTTTATTAATAGCTCATGTTCCTAAATTCAGTCATTCAATAATAAAAATTACGACCATTTTATATATTTAGGATATCATGGTCTCAAGATTACAAGCATTTTATGGCAACTATGGCAAGTAATCTTCCATTTGCGCATTACTTTTTAACCTGCTTGTTTTTATGTATGGATTTTATATCCGCAACAAAAATAGATTATCTATAAATTCGTTGCAACGCTTTTACAGTTATAAATATTTTAAACGCAAGCCAATATTTTTAATATCTATAAATATGATTGAAAAACTTATAAGAAGAGAAAATGATTAATTAAGTGTTTTCTAATGAAGTAATAAACGTGCGAGTTTTAGTAGTAGGATAACAAGAATCGATTAGCGCTAATTGTTATGGGTGGTAGACTCACCGTACGTTACGTTTACCACATTCTGACCATTGGTTACATTGGGGATTTGAAAGAAGCTGTTATAATGGGCAGTATTTAGTCCAATGTGTGGTACCATTTGAGCAATTATTTATTTTGAACTGAAATTATCAGGTTCATTAAACCTTTATTGGTTTGAACTGAATCTTTTTACGTCTAGCATAGTAGCGCCGTTGGTAGTGCCATGCTTGTTTAAATATGACCAAGGGCTTGCACCGACTTCGATTGAGTTGACCAACACACTTATACATATATATGCATGATTTATATCCATCCATCTAGAATAATGTATCATTCAAACGGTAAAATAATTTTCCAAATACGTGCCGAGGTTCTGAAGATTACCTTCCGTATAAAAATAAACTCACAAGTCGCGCTCTGCCTTTACAATATTAACTAGCCGCCGGCCCCGACGTCGTTCGGATTGAAAAATTCATTCCATATTCATGATCTGTAGCCTATGTAAGGGGTTGATTTCGCCCTTAGAATGCTAACTGATAAATAATAAAACTATGATTTTTGATACGACGTGTATTAAGGTTAAACTTATTAATATGATATATGAGTACGCGCGATAATGATGATAGCTGATTGCGGACTGAGTAAATTATAAAAGACAATGAATTAAAAACTGATGACGCGTATATATTTTGTACGTGCGTAGCTCGTACAGCCTATGTTAATTCGAAATAATTTATTATTGAAACGGTAAAATAATTTTTCATATAGGTGGTCTAGTACCCGACTTTAGTATCCGCATATGCACAATATCGCAAAATTTGCACTCTCTTGTTACAGTATAATGTGGTTCAGGATCCTTGGCTGCGGGGAGAAACCTTGCAGTAAGACGGTAGCATACTTAGCATTCAGAATCGATATAAATGTTTATTTACACCCTAAATTGAAACGTTTTTGGGTAAGTTCTGGTCAATTGGCAATATTACTTCAATGTCAACGTGTCATTGCCTACACTGCCCGAGGGTTCAAATGATGAATTGGCTTTTAACATTTTTAGGAATTTCAAATGATAATCAACCATATTTCTTGGGTCGAAGAATTCAAAACCGCATATACGTATTTGTTAAAGCAATGTACAGCCATTTCAAATCTTCAGTTCATATATATAAGGATCAGAATAAATCCCTCGTCCGAAATAATTATTAATTTTGACAAACTCCAAATAAATGTAAATAAACGCAGTTGTTCTTGTTACTTGCATCTTATTGCTTAGGCAATAGAAACGAAAATCGAGTGAAACATATATGTTTGAGGTTTGATACTTATTTTCCGTTGTTCGTTTTAGGATATTGGTGATTTAAGCCACGCGACTAACATTAATACAGGGAAGGCCTTCTGTAGGAGATCCACATACGTTCGTACACAAACATTTGTTTATGTATGTACACTTTACAGCAAAATTAATCGGACTTAATATAAAGTGAGAACGGCTATTGTACGTTATTGAGGTCAATCTTCGTATTTCAATCTACGTCAACAAAACGTCAGCCAAAATAAAGAGAGCACTGAAAAGCGAAGATCGGCGAAGTATGTAAATCTATATATATTGTTAATATGTATTGTATTTTCGTAATTTTTCATTATGTTATGTCGGTTAATCTATACTAATATTATAAAGAGAGAATGCGATTTTTATGAGTTTGTGTATACGCGAAGAGTAATCTCCAAAACCACGGCACCTAATTGAATATTTCTTATACCATTTGAAAGGTACACTATT
>DWPT01000027.1:0-37666 GCA_018251895.1 Agathymus mariae mariae
AAATTACCAGAAATACTCAGTGCGATACCGCGTGCAGTACTTTTCAAATTACCAGAAATACTCCGTGCGATACCGCGTGTAGTTCTTTTTAAATGAACAGAAATACAGCATGGAGAAAATATTTCACAGTTTGACGCAAAAAATTTCCTCCTCAAATTGCCTTATTGCCTTGGGTTCATCAAAAACGTCAACATTGCTATTTTTTTTGGAAATGCACATCAATACGTGGACAAATCAAAGACCAAATGTGATGCTACACAAAAAAATAATTGTAAAATATAATGACGTAGGTGATTCAAAAGTAAACTATCTCAATCAATCTCAGAAACGGCATAACCGATTTCGTTCTAGTTTTCACTAATATATTGCAGTAAGCGTCACTTAATACTTTTTTCATTGCAATCCGTCCAAAATAAAAAAAGTTGTAAATTAATTAAATGTAAATTAAAATAGTACCCGACTATTTCTTAACGTAAGGCGTAGGTTTTCCGAAGCGAAGCGAGGGCAGTTTGCTAGTTTATAACATACCGCTTATATCTCCGGCTTTGTTATGTGCACACTTTCCTGGTGAACGACACTTGGACTAACATCTTGGATAGGTCTGAAAAACGTAAGGCTAACAACGAACGATGAAACCATAGTCATGCCGACGAAAATGCTAATTAGTCGCAGGAAACTAACATCAGAGCTATCCAAGTGACAAATTAGTTAAATATATTTTACGGCTGGGTAAATATCTAAAGAGTGGAATGTTCGCAGTGTGGTTAATCTAGCGGAAGAAAACAACTGCGTGGAAATCGGGGGCCATATGGCATTATGACGCGAGGACAAGTTTTATGAGAAATCTGATCTTAGTAACCATTTTAAGTTTTGTGAATTTATACTTGCATACACTAGCCGTGCATAGATAGCTTGCTAAACCAATCAAAGGATTAGGTATGCTAGATGTTATTGTTAATTTTAACACTCGAAGATAACTGAAATATTAGTATAAACATAAAATATGTAATTCAAAAATTTGGATATTCTATTAATACAGCTACGAACTGTTTATTCGGTATTGAAGAGTCACACACCGTGACGAAAGTTGAAAAATCGAGGTCGCAAGACGCGAAGTTCGTTGTAGACACGGCAATACTATAATAAAATTTTCCAACACAACACAATGTTTGCTTTCTTCCCTCCTCCCTTTCTTTTCTAATTCCTTTCGCTTGCGCGCTATGAGCTTCACTGTCTGCTGGTTGGTTTTCTACCTCTTTAATACAATATGTACAAAGCAATTCTAAAAACCAAAGGATTCTCTAGTTTAAATCACAATCCCCTATACCGACCCGTTAGCGTTAACGACGAAATGAATGAATGAATGAATGAAATAATATATTCAACTTTGGAGATTTCGTTTTATGGAGCCTAACTTTGCACAAATTTAATTACATCCTTCAATAAATTTAACATCAAGCTTCATTCATTTAACAAGTAAGCTAATGTTGAATGGGCATATAATATGTCGGAAAGAAACTCCATACTACATTTTATTTGCCTTAGTGCTTAATTGGAACATTTCCATTCGCACTCGGTAATTCCGCTCCGACTCGAACTCTTTCACTCGTAGTCTATTCATGACCCAATAATCCCAAGTAGAATGCGTTCCCATCTTTATACATTATTAAATCACTAGGTTTTAATGTATGTAATAACGAACTCATTGTAAATTATGTGTACATCACCCGCATTATAATTATTTATATTGTTATAATAGTATTATGAGTTATGATAATAAAAGACGAATTACATATTAAGAAAACAATATAGAAATGAAATTGCATTCTAAAGTAGTTCATGATTAGCGACAACTGCGTAACAAAACAGTCTGCACCTATCACCAGAAAACAATATGGAAGTTGTCGTACAGCTTTTAAACAGGAGAACTTCAACATTCGGCGGTTCTGTGGGAATGTTGCATTTGTATGACTATCTTCACCTCATAAATATAATTTTAATGAGTCTATTACGATAATCAGCGATCTACTTAATGTTGGATTCCAAAAATTGATTTGTGCCACATGTGAAATTTTTTTGTTGCACGATGACAAATTTGTTACATAATTCAATTACAACTATTATCTATCGAAACCCTTAATATTACCTACTATACGAACTATTACTAAGCACTTACAATAAATAAAATTATTAGACGCTACGTTCGTCTATATTAGTCTAATCAAACGAAATGAACCTCGTTACTAGCAACATATATTTGACGACAAATTTCCACATCCACATAACACCACTTTGTACTTGGCGCTTGTCTTTTTTAAGATGACGCGATTCCTGCCGAGTAATAGTAACATGTGGAACAAAATCCTAATTTATTCTTGTGGTAATGCGATGTTGAGAGCAAGAAACGTGTCCATTGTTTCATTCTAGGCCAGCGACGTGTTGGTCATACCCCTGGTATTACAAATATCCATGGGTGACGGTGAACCTTTCACGGGTAGCCCGGTTGCTCGTTTGTATGCATATTATATAGATATTTAAAAAACCAACATCCAGAGATGTCTCCGGAACATCGAACACGAGTAAAGCAAACATTTAATTAGCATTAGCTTTCCAGCAGTGCAATCATGAAATTAAAAAAAGGCCTGAAATATAGTAACAAAGTAAAATCATTTTCAATTTGCATTAATATGCATCATTCTTATGTTCCCAAATGTAGTTATAGTTATATTTGTAAACAGAAGATAAACAGATTTAAGGTGTCAAGTTTATAAGTAAACGCTGAAGACACGGGGGACCTCTGGAAGTTTATTATTCCATGCATTAAGTTCCCATTTCACCCCCACATTCAAAACCAATTATTGGCTATCTGTAACGACTGTTTTACGTGGGACAATCAAAGTATATTTTTGGACGCAATTTCGCTCAACGCAATTTTTACGTTTTACCATTTTAACAAGCGTCAAGGTTTGGTAAACGAGGAACAGAGTCAGTTGATGTGAAAAATAAAATTCGTTTATAAATATGTGCGCTGGGAAGTCACTTGTAATTCGCCGATCCTGGTGGACAATGTATTGAAGAATTGTGCGGTCAGATGGAGCGCCATGGATAAGTATCATAACACACAGTTGCAGTTAAGCTCCTATGTGAACCCCTTTAATTGCTTTAAGTACGTTGCGAAAAACAATACAAAAATAGCCTGATTCAACCATGTACTTGTCGCTAATAAAAATATATCTGAACATAGCTGCATGCGTTCATATGACTAGACTTAGTTATTATGATTTTAAAGGGATACTAGAGAGTCGTAACGACTTATATACGTGACTGGAATGGTCGTTGTGTTTGTTGTCAGCAGCATAAATACACTTGCATCCAACGTCCGTTTATATATCCGCATCGAATATCCGAAGTTATCTTTATATTCATAGATGTTGAATAGTGACGTAAGTACGACGCGACTTCAGTGTATGTCTATAAGCATAATGCGGGTGGTAAGAAAAAAATATTCAATTTTAGGTATTTGTGAATCGGATGAGAGAAATAATTTTACACTATCGCTGAATTTTTCGGAGAGTATATTATAAGGTCCATATACAGTAAGAAATAGTACAAGACTCAGATTTAAAAAAATCAGGTTTTTGGGTTCAACTTTTGATATAAATTAGAAATCATTTTTTTTTTAATTTTATGTCAAGGACATCATAAGTGTTCAGTTAAAAAGCTCTTCATTGGGTAACCGAGAAAAGATTATCAATAAACATTTTTATATTAAGACTCACTATATGTTTATATTAAGCATTTTGGGAACCTTGCCCAAAGACAACGATTCTGCAATTTTTTTTGGTATTTTCTTTTTCTAATGTTTTGTACTTCTTAGTTTTATATATGTATATTTAAATTATTACAATTAATGTCATGTTTTATTTTACCTAATAAAAGTTTGTTGTAACTATTAATAAGACTCACCTCTGGAAAACTTATTTTGCTTAATAATTTATTTTACTTAAAGGCGACTCCTGTACAAACATGGCCAGTTTTATTCATAAATGCATACTTAGTTACAATACAAATAAAATTCTTGCCAAGGATAGAAGACAGTTCGAGATAATACTTGTCATCAAGCGCGTAAATAACCCAATAAAAAAGCTGCGTGCCGCTCCAGAAGTTTTAGGTTCAAGGTCCTTTTAGGGTAAAAAATGTAAAGCACGTTCGAGGGTAGATTTTCTTGTAAAAGTTCTATTTGGTAACAAGAAATAATGTTTTGTTTTTATACCAAAGTAAGCAGTTACCGAACTCACTGAGAACTCTACGTCACAGACATTTTTTTTCGACATTCCCGTTGACGTAAAGAAAACCTTTGTATTGTTCTTTTTGTTTCTCAAACAACCATAACTAAGTACTCGCAATATAAAACACTCTATCTGTCTAAATTCGACAATAGAAACTAAAGCACGGATTTTCTTTGTTCGGCTTTGACCAAAAATAGTTTTAGGTATATGGGGTATTTATAAGAAAATAAAACGCCTCATAAAAAAAAAGTGACAATTATTTCGATTGCGGATATTACATGAGATCGTAAAGATCACGTCAACTGAAGCGAAGGGAACGCGAATTGGTAGTTGACATAATTTAAATCTTCCGATACGGATCAAGTGAAACCTTACAAACGACGTACAACTTGAGAAGTTTTTATCGTAAAACATATACAACAAAGAAACCTCTTACGGAGAAGACAAACGGCCAGTTTTAATAACTCATCTATTCCTTACTGCTAGGTTATTTTTTAATGAAATTACCTATTTCCTATCATTTAAATTACCTACCAGACACATAGAAACTGAATAATATTTAATCTCCTGGTTGGAACCAATACGCGATATAGAATTAGACAATACGCTAAAATACAGTTAGATATTTTATACTTGTATATCTTAATATGATCCTTTAACCAATAGTGAAAATTAGACAGGTTATTGGTAAATAAATTAAAAATATTACTAAACGCGACACAGGCTTTGACTTGGCCGCTTTCTTTTATAGAACACGTATATACGTCACAGACGAAATTCTTCCCTACTTGAGACCAAATCAGAGATTGTTCAAAGAATATCCACATAAAAGATAAAAAGTCAAAACAAGAACAGCGACATACAATAGACGAAGTACAGTAATTCTTGCAACAAATCCATTAAGTGACCTTCACAACCAAGTCAACAGATATTCACAACCCGAAAACATATTCTACGAGGACCATCACGAATGCGGACACTGCTTACGTCAGCAACCAGACTAATAACTTATGTACGTAAATATTTTTTCTGGCTGCTAAAGTATTGCAGGAACGTTGAGAATTGTAACGCAGATATTTCATAATTTTGCATTATTTCTCATGTGTGGTATATCGCTAATTGTAAAGTACACAAATACCTGTATTTTGTTGTTAATACACCTACAAACCATTTGCTTGTCTATTTATCTACGACAAGGTTGTGATTAACTTCCAATGTTTGATATACGGGTTCACTACTCTACTACACTACACTTCTCCTGGAAGGCAAAATGTAGTGGTAACGCCTAAGGTTACGTTAATTAGGTAAGTGTAACCTAACATCTTACCATTAGCCGATCCGTCTACGCGTTTTCCCGTATACATGAAAAAGAAACGGATGGTAATATATGCTACGTAGATTCGATAGTTAATTGATATATAGGTATTCTGAGGATTTTATAACGTCACTCAATTATATTTTCTACTCTTTCATACTAACATTTATTTGCGCTAATGGGTATATGCGGTTTAGAGATATAGAATCGTTACCTATTCTATTCTTTGAGTATTAAAAATTAACTTCCGATCGACAAGGCCCGAGTTCGATTTGTACCGTGAGCAAATATTTGTTCTCGAGTTTTAGCTGTCTTTAGCGCCTTTCATGTGTTCATGGGTCTCGCGGCGTATCCCTGAGTGAACATTCATCTATTCATAATTTTCAGTAATTCTGCCTTATCAAGACGACAGCAGTAGGTTAGACTAAACACATGTTTTTTGTAGAATTGTTTTGCTTACGGATTATTGTCGGGTACGAGTGAAGGCACTCGCCGCGGAAGACGTAAGTGTATTCGCGCATATATCACTCGACGTCTCTTGTGGCGCGGTGCGGCTATTCATCCATCTGAGACGATATTATAACACCCCAACGTGCGATATTTCTGCCTCTAATGCAATTATCTACACTGAATTACTGTCATTTTCCCTTTACCATAATCGACAACACGCTTATTTGAAAAATATTTTCTAAGAATATAGGTTATTCGTCCTTTGTGTGAATTTGAAATTACGTCATTGCTCAACTGATAACATATAAGATTACGATAACGATTGTAGATAGGTGAGCCACAAGGAAATATTGATGCAAGACTGCATGTATGCTTTATTATTGAAAGAATTTATCACTATATAAATTAAAACAAAGTGTCGTTGTCTGTACGTAATAAAACTACCGCATGTATTTTCATGCACTCTTTTCAAAACGATTTGTGATCAATGTCACAAGGAATATTAAAAAGATTCTAAAGTGCCCAATAAATGTCTTTGTAAGGTTATTAAAGCGGGAAGTTCAAATGTACTATTAAGATTTAAAATCTGAATAAAAATTAATCGCAACAGTTGTTCCATTGACTAGTCCCAAAATTACAGGCTTTGGTCAGTGTACCTGCATTACACAACTGTGATATTGTATGCCACTTTTAAACATTAATAGTTTGTAGTGCTATTAATAATCAATGTATCACTATTATTGAAAGATTCAGTCCAAATTAGAGTGTTATCGGTAACTAAGAGGCAATTGTTGTTATAAATTCATCCAAAAAATGTAAAGAGATAAAAAAATGACTAAAATCTTGTATTTTAATCCACAACTTGATCTAATACAGAAGGTTGCGATACTGTGCTGGAGCAATGAACTAAAATTTTTTTTTTATTGCACGTATTAATAGTAATTGAAGCTTTAGAAACATTTTAAATTGATAACTAATTGTTAATTATGTAGTTATAAATTAATATATAATATAAATAAATAAATAAACATTTATTTATTCATTAAATGTCACTTTATGTCAGTTGATAAAAATATTACACTAACCTAACACATAACAATGCATATATTATAGACGGTGTCAATACTGCTCCTCATCAGGCACTGATGATTTTATATATAAGTTGTATAATATTACCTATTTATAGTTAGTCATTTATGTATCGTTAATCGGTGGAAGAGATATAATATCTCTTCAGTCATAAAGATATATGATTTCATTTTCATAACAGCAATACACCTTTACACATTTACATTTATAGAAATGCTTACACATACATTTAAAGTTTTATGAATTCATGCATTCTTGACCATGTTAAGTGGGTACGTCAACTTCCTTCTAAAATCACTAAAAATCAAGGTGTTTTATGTTAGTCCACAGCTAGCCAGTAATATTAGTGTAAATATGTCAATTTGTTGGTGTGGCCACTACCATATGAATATTAAAAATAACAATGGCCAGATAACACACACAGATAAATTCAAATACTCACTATTGGAAGTTATAATTGAATAAGGAAAACAACAATAAAGTTATACGTAGTTCACCTATCGTCAACAGAGAAACAATATACAAAACATAAAAAAATGCTGTTTATTTGTAAGTTCATAGGTTAGCAAACAAGTAATGAATGACATAACGCTGTAAATAAACATACGAACTTTACTACGCGACAGAAGCTAATTGAACAAAACAGTGAATTCATATAAATGAATAGTGAAAAATTATATGTGCCAGTACTTACACAACCATGCCGTAAGCTCCCTCTCCAATGTATTGCAGATTTTTGTATCGGGGGCCCACCTCGAAGACTTGGCCGCGAACGATTTCAGCATTTGGATTGGTGGTAGCAGCTGCAGCTTCGGCCATCGTGATGCACAATTACAAAACCACCTGACCACAAACCAAAACCAAGTGTTTACCGTTCTTTCTAATGGTAGTGTTCCAGAAGCCAGTGTCCCTTTACGGAAATAATTTAGAATCAACACCGCGTGATCCAGTCCTCGAGCATAAATCCGCTATAATGGGCTGATAATCAACCAAAACAAAACTGCAATAACCGACCTACATTATCCACTTGACAACCAACACGCTTATCATTCTCTTTCACCTGTGCGCCCGACTTTCTTAGACACGGACACTCCCGTACGGATACAATACCGTTACAACAGTGAAGTGAAGTGAGCGAGTATATTGACAATCCGCTATCTCTTTCTTACATAGCTTACGCCATTACTAACTCGGATACTCGTATTATAAGTCATTTAACAAAAATAAATACTATTTTGTGATATGATATATGCTAGTGTATACATATATTATATTTTTAAGTAATTTTAAAATTTATTTGTAAAATGATTTTAGACCTTTATTATAATCTGTTATGTTACTGGAACTTAAAGTGATGTCAAATGTCAATGTCAATTATCATATCAATTCATGGACTTCAGCGTGAAGTTTGCAATTTAATTGCATTATTGCTTTGATTAAACTGGGTATATTTTTTTGTTTATTTAATACCTTTTTGTGATTTTAAATTACTGTATACGTGGACTATACATTGTTCTAAATAATAAGTAGAATTTAGTTGTAATGATTTGGATATAAAACTTGAGGTATCGAAGTGACGACCCCGACAAATCGTGTAGAAATATTGTCGATAAATTTGTTTAGGTATGTCGGTCTGGTCAGCCAGCACGGTGGGCAATAATTACCACTACGTGCAGCCAAGCAGTCATTACAGTCACTCTAATAGTTGGTGTCCAAAATTCAACAAGGTATGTCGCCGTTGAGCACGTAGATAAAATCAAGGAATACTGTGTGGCTTCATTAATGAATCGGCAAATCTCAAGATAATAAGAGTTCACGTTTTGGCGCTAGACAAACGGTTCTACTAATGTTGAATGAAGCCAAATAGGAGCAGTTGATTTTCTATTTTAAACATAATTTTCTTATGTAAGCTACATTGTATTTTATGTTAACTGCTTCTTACTATGAGTGGTTACAGGATTGCCAATTTTTTTTTTAAGTTTTTCATTTACTTTGATATTATATTGAATACTCATTTTTGCTGGTGCATGTAATTATAAAGTTTTTTTCTGAATACACATAATACATTGACATGAATGTTGATTGATAAAAATAAAATAAAAAAATACCTGTAAATCTTATCTTTCTTCTTTAAAAACCAAATATACTAATTTTAAATGATCACTAATCATAATAATGGTAATTGATATGATAATATTTCCTGTGTTGGTAGATTTATATCATACAATCAAAAATAGTAGTTGTAGAAGATTATGTGATATTCCTACAGCACTTATATTCCAATTAGCTAATGAAACATTCAATTAGAACATTACTACTCAGATTTATATCACAGATGTCTGGTTAAAGGTTCCTATTCTAATGGACACTTTTTATTTAACAAAATTGACAACAGGTATTTAGAGAAGCTTAAATTTGATTGTAAGCTGCACTGAGGCCAGAGGATCCACACATAGCTAGTAAAACATCATAATTTTAATGTGAGTTGAATATTGGTAGCAATGTGGTGGATGGACTTCACTCATGTGGTTTTATTAGCTGGATTTCCATTAACTAGATAATATATTGACTGTTGGATAATATAGAAACTAAAAATCTTTTATGTGTGATGTGTGTCTACATCTATTGCTTACCTAAAATAGAACTGTTTCAATGAATATATTGTAAGGGACCTATTAAGCATTTTCAATGAGTATATTTTACTAATGCGTGGCTCATTTCATTGTGTTTTACTCAGCTTGAAACATAAAATGGTATACCTAGTGTTGCTTGTTTTTGTAAACATCTCTGAATAATTTAACGATTTTTAATATCATACTCTTATGGTTTGTTTGTGGATTATTTCTTAAGTTAACTAATATTGCTTGTGAAATTTTAGTACAAACATAATATCATATATTATTATGTGCTGCACATAATTAAATAGTTATATAGCTGTATTTCAGGTTGTTCAATGGAGGAATTTTGTATCCAACTTATTTGTATATCACAAGGATCATTTACTTGTCACAATTTTTGTAAACTAGTTTTCTCTAATGAATCTTTAAGTGTCACCAAGATTAATTCTGCAATTTAACTAATGGACCCACCTACACATTATATGTTTGTTGACAGAATGTTAATTTCTGTGATGTTCTGAATTCTGATTATATAAGAAAGAAATGTAACTTAAAATCTATAAATACTTCATTGAAAAATATTTATATATATATATATACAATACAATACACTTTACTGTACACCAAGAGAAATAAATATTTGGAAAGAACAGAAAACATGGTGTATATATATATATATATATCTTATAATTTGTTCACATTTCAATTGTTAATAAATATTTTTTTTACACTTGTAGTGGGTGACGCATGATGTTAATAGATTTTTCATATATTCAATAATTAAATAAATGTGAACAATTTATGTTATTATATTATTCTTTTAACATCAAAAACTATTATTTTGACATCTGTTGACACGACTGGAACTATGATATTCGTTAGCTAAACTAGTACATTACCATTAATTTTAGTACCAATATAGTTGCATAGATGGCATTGCACTCAGATGGAGAAATATAATTTTTAATTAGTTGTTTTTAGTTTTATATGGGAGAAAGAAAATTCCCTTTTATAACATTTTTAGCTGGAAGTAAATGTATAATAATTGTAGTAAATCTACTTTTTTACAGCAATTGTTTTTACTATTGACATTAAATAATGTAAGCCTTTGTTCATTACTGTTATTTAATGATAATTATATTTTAACTTATTATGACCAGATGGTTCTAAAAATTTAAGTTAAATTCTGCGCACCTCAATCACCACCATGCGATCATCGCATGCGCAACACGACAATAACATAACTGTATTTTACATCAACTCAAGTGAACCGTTAAACAAATACTCTGTTTTCATTTCATTCGTGTTGTAGCGTGCTACGGGCCGGGCGTATCGTTATAAAATATATAGTTTGTTTTATTGAAAAATGTTGTTTAGCAGCACAAGTGCGTGATGTCGGGTGAAACGCCGATCCAGTCTGGGGACGGGCTGCACACACCCGCTTACCTCTCTTGGAGGAAGCTGCAGCTCAGCCGTGCCAAGCTTAAGGCTTCTAGCAAAACTTCAGCACTGCTCTCTGGTTTCGCTATGGTAAGTTGTTGATATGGTCTGCTAGATATTTTCATATCATTTTAAATTAGAATATCGATTTGGGTTAACAAAAGTTTCATGTGTAGCGGCTTTATCTATTCTATCTAATGTCAATTATAAGTAGTGTTATAATAACGCTGTAGAACATAGTCAACAGTAAAAATACTTTCAGTTAGGTTCTTGGTTAGAATCTAGTCGGTCACGATCCTCGTATTGTGGAAATTCATGAGAAATGACAACCGCTTAACATCATGTGGTTGGTCTGCTCATTGGCCGCCTGTTAATGTGAATATGTATTAATATGTTGTTATTCTTTAGTTCAAATGTTTTGTATTTGGTGTACACAGTCTACTACCATCTAGACATACCGCTCACGAGTCTCAGGTCTGCTGGAAGAGATTTAATTAGAAATAAACAGAACCTTACAATGTTTCTATGTGTGCATAAATTATTAAGTATTAAAATCAGTCCACTTTTGAAGTGAAACTTCTTTATCGACGCATGAGAGAATTTGCCGTCACATTTTTCTTATCCACATTTATCTTGACCCTTTCACGATCGATTCGAACGAAGTAATTCTTTTTCCGGCGGAGTAGGGATTATAGGGCTTATTTTAATTCGAATTCCAGTAGATTTTTAACAAAAGTAAGTAATTATATATTTTTTTCTAATACATCCAACACGTGGGTGTGCTTATGGTATCTAAGGTTAAGTTATTTAAGGTTAAGTTATTTAAGGTTAACCTCAGTTTTTGATTGTAATTATCAGTAAATGTATATAATTTCTATAATATCGAGAAAAAAAGAATAATATATATATATATATATATATATTTCATATTTCATTTACCATAAGGAATTAATTACAAAAATATATAATAACAATGATTTAATTACTTTAGGTTTATTTAACCAATTTTTGTAAAGTTGTAAATAGTAGATCATTATTTTTCGAAAAACAAAGAAGTTTCACTTCTTACGTGTGTACACTAATACTTACACACATTTTTTAAATTCTAGCTACAGTCAAAAACAACAAACACATATTATTTGTTTATTGATATGTAAGAAGTAACAATCGAAGTTGTTTAGAATTAGATTAAATTGGCAATAGCTTCAGCCTAAAATTATCTGTAACCAATTTCAAAGAAGACTAGATTTTAAAGTCAATTAACAGAATGCAACGACTCAATCATGGGCGACTATTGCAACTCAACCGCAAACCCAATACCCAATAAGCTCCCCAATAAAATGAATACGCTTTTATTTAGGTATCTCACTGTTTATATTAACTAATATTAAAGAAAGAACACTTATTTACATAATCTATAGTACTTACAGAACATTAGAAACGTATAACAAAAAATATATAAAATAATCCTATAATATTTAAAAAAATGGTTAAAGAAAAAAAATTTAATTTTTTGCTACAGTATATTATGTAATACGGCGTCCCGTTCAGTTATGCCATTGTTTTGTTATTAATACATTTATGTTGAATATTATTAGTTGTGTTATCAGTTATTGGATATCAAACTGCAGAAGTTAAATACATTGTCTGTAAAGATTTTCAAGCGGAAAGTTGATAAAACATTTGTCATGTATAATTATCATCTAAACACTGAAGATTGTGCTTCTAATGGCAGGTAGCAATGGTGGAGGTGCAGTTGAACCCGCCAAATGCGACCAAGGTGCCTCCTGCGATGCTCGTTGCGTTCACGGTGTGCACGACTCTCCTCGTCGCGGTCCACATGCTGGCTCTCATGATCAGCACTTGCATCCTACCCAATATCGAGGCGGTGGGTAACCTTCACAGCATTTCTCTCGTACACGAGTCTCCCCACGAACGACTGCACTGGTACATCGAAATCGCGTGGGCGTTCTCAACACTCCTGGGACTCATACTCTTCCTAGTAGAAATAGCAATCCTCTGCTGGGTCAAATTTTACGATTTGAGCGAAACCGCCGCCTGGTCCGCGTGTGTTGTCCTCATCCCAGTTATGATAGTGTTTTTAGCGTTTGCTATACACTTCTACATGTCGTTAGCGACGCACAAGTACGAAGTGACCGTGACAGGGATCAAGGAGCTGGAATTTTTGAAGGAACAAATAGAATTGGGAGACCAGGACGCCCGAATGAATAACTTAACCCTGCTCGATCAAAGTCGAGTCGTTTGATAAATAACTTTTTATTTCTCGGAATGTTTATGTCCTTATTACCCTGATGTACAAATATATCTCAATTTATATGCAATGAAATGCCTTAACTCGGTGAATAATGAACCATTGACTGCGATAAATTTAGTTATGTTTATTTACGTGGACATTGTGGCTTAGAATTGTACTTAGTTCTGTAAGGCAGTACTTACAAGTGCCAATTTACACGTCCGGCAATAATTATATAATGGTTACTGGGTATTATTAAGGCGACTATTATCATAAATTTGCATGCAACCTTGCCTTACCAGTTAATTAAAAAACTCTTACATTGAGAAAAGTATGCAGGTATAAATGTAACTCTATTTGAATCTCTGGGATAGCAAGAGACAGCAATGTATGGCTTACACGTATTTGTAACATCTGTTTGACTCCGAATCTGTGCATTCTAAAAACAGATAGACAGAAAAAACCGTAATACTTGGACTAACTTAAAATATGTACCTATCGATATATGTGTAGAGAAATTTTTAAAAATTGACAAGAGAACGATCGCGTTCATAACTTTGTTCAACGGGTAGGTTGATATATCGCAATTTTATCTTTCGTCATCATTTATAGATGCGGTATGTCGCACAGAACTTTCGTTAGGTGCATTGGAGCGTATCATTGTGAGAAAACTACAACATCTGTGACAATAAAAAAAGAACAGAGTCACCTGTGATTTGTTAAACGTTCGTTCCCTACAAGACTCGTGATCGTTCTACATGCGTTTAGTTGTTTTAATATAATAAAGGCATATAAAGGGTTACTCACGTCTTCCTTAAATTGATTCGACTAGTTGTCATAGAATGTAAAGGACAATTATGACTTATCAATGAGTTTCGTACGAGGTTCATAAAAGTTGTTTTAAAAAGTAAACGGACTTAAACCGTTGCGTTTGACACTAACATTGTTTGCTCAATTTGTTAAATAAACTTTTTATGTAAATGAAACATAATTCGAGGCCAAGTTACATTTTCTAAGATCTGTTGAGAGCTATATGGCCTTGGTCAAAGTGGTGGATAGTTCCCGTTTTAATGTGGGATGAGAACCAAGCCTGTAAATAGGATAATTCAAATTTAAATATTGTATTGCACCTACTAAACAGCCTCACCATCGCCCTAGGGGTTTGAATAGGAGAGAAGGCTAATTGGCGTTAAGTTTGCCAAGAATAAATAAATAAGTATAGCTATATTGGGGCGGCCTAGAATACTCCCCCCAATCCCACGCTGGCGGAGCAGGGTGTCGTAAGAGGCGACAGAAGCCAGCCTGCTTGGTGGTAGGGTTTCACGTAAGGATTATATTATGAATATTAATATTAAGTCATTAATATTATTATTGGTATTATTATCTTTCTGTGTAGCTTTCCTGTCTAGCTACCCCTACCTCTACTACACTCCTGTTTGAGTCAGCCGCGAAACAACTCGTCGTGTTCCAGCTAGGGGCTTGAGAGCCAGTTCTTTTCTTTTCTCTTATTTCTGAGTCGACAACGCATCAGTGATACCTTCAGTGTTACTAATGTCAATGGGCGACGATGACCACTTACCGTCACGTGGCTCGTCTGCTCGTTCGTCGATTAATTAACATAAAAAAATTATAGCGCTGCGTGGTATATTTTAACGGCGGCTGTTATAAAATACAAATATGGAGTAGTATACTTCGAGAACGGATACTTCGTGACTATTAAAATGTTCTGTCAAACGTCCAATGACGAACAGCCCGTATAAGTAGATGCAACCTTGTTGTAATGTCTAAGCAAGTGATATCGACACGTCTGCAGTGTAATAATTGGTAATGTTTTTGTAAGACAAAATATTGCACTGGAAATTATTACTGCGTAACTTAATTTCCAACGTTTATTTAGAAGAATACAGATATGTGTAGAATTATAAAAAATATTAGGTTGGAGGTGGTTCAAATCTAATATTGGTCACATCGTCGATTCTAACTTACGTACCTAATTACACGTGTTAGGAATGAATTACCATTTCGCTAGAATGTACATCAGGAAACCTATATTCCTAAAATTTGGTACATAATGCTCTCAAAGATAGTGGTCCAGCTTTCGCTATTACAACAATCACTCTTCACGCTACGAGCGGAAAACCGTGTCCCGTACTTAGATACGTTATAACAAAATCTAAGAAAATAATAATATGGTGCGATATTGTGTTCCTTATCAGATTTATTGTGCTGTGGTAACAGTCGATTCAAGCTACCTAAAGCGTCGAAGTGCATTATTGGAGCCAGCAGCGATACTGCTGGCATATATACTTTATTAGTTGAAACGTAACAGTTTACGAATTGTATTACGATGCGCAAGGTCAATAATTAATTGGTATTTTTTTTTATTATTACAATTTATCGTTTACCAATAAATACAATTCTTGAAAATAGCTAGTAAATAAACATCGGTTTTCTACCAGACAACCTTGTGGTAGATGACTATAAAATTGTATGTAACGTGTATGTTGGATGTAGTAGTTTCAGGGAACAAGTTATTCAGATATTAGAATATGATTATATCGTGTGACAAGGCCATATTACATTTTATATTCATAACCAGGTTTCATATTGTGAGGGCATACCATTTCTAATTTTAAATATTGATTGAATAAAAATGCACAGATTATCGATAATATCATTCGCCTCTAACTCAATTGGAAAACGAGTAAACCGTGGTCCTTCCAGTCGGCCAAATCGGTGTGACCACGGGCCCTGTTTGCGAATTAAATAATAATAGTACGATTAATTACGATTAAAATTGAACCGAATGGTTTTGAGTACAACCAATGCACTTTGAAGACGAATCCTTATAATAGAAGATAACATTTATCTGTAAAGTTTATGGTGCCAATTGCCTATATTTGTATAATTTTTTTATGTATTTTATTGAATTACAACAAGTTTATTGGTTACTTTTAAATAACCTTGTGAATTTGTTATCGTCACTCGATGTCTTTCCTATTTAATTGTGTCAAGTTTATCGTCTTTTTTATCTGTGAAAAGCAACGTAATGTATAACTGGTAACCCGCCATCGTTTGCGTCGTGAAACATTATAATATGTATCATGTAAAATAATATTCGCCCTCGAAATAATTGTTAATCATTTTTATCAGGCATAAATTTTATGTTTATCCAATTTTATAATTTAAACAATTGGATTTCCTAGTTATACCGATTAAAAACTTGACATACATATTTCATCTAAGTTCAGTTGTTTTTGCGTGAGGCCATAACAAGCCGAAAGACGAGCCGTAATGGCGAAATACTTCAAATTACTTCCTATTTGCGGCTTAAACACGGTTATTCCATTTGTTACCTACGTAATCCCCAAATTTTTTTGGCAGTTTTTGAATTTTGTCATCGCTAACAAAATGTTACATTATTTACGGTCCTAATATGGTAGGTTATTCTCAATTGTATGTCGAAAAAATCGATTTGATTTGCATAAGTTATTCGCCAGACGCAAATTGAACTGCGGTCTATAGTATAAGCCGAACAAACATTTCGTATACATTTTTCATATATATATATAAACAGAGGATAAAAGAAGTACAAAATATTCTCTTGGCATATTAATATATAGATCGATTTTTTAATTCACAAAGAAAATGTTGGATATTAAACAAAAGGCATATGAAATGTAATTACGTAGTGGTTATGAAATTTTCAATCTTGATACGGATGTATGAATAATGTATATCCGGTTTCGAATATATTTCTAATTCGGATAACCTATAGTTACGGTTACGGAGCACCATAAGATCCCTACTTGTAGCATGGTTATTATGAGATGTAGTACCACGAGTACCGACAAAATATTTACAAATTAATCGCTCGTCTCACGTTCTGAACCTTTTCATCGATATACCCCATTTACATTCTTAATTAACAACTCTAGCGGCTAATTCGAAAACAACATACAACGTCTCCTTACTATTGTGTTTATATCGCAAAAAAATAATTTCTCGCTTTGTTCTCGTTATCTCAATTATTATTGTATGTACGAACGTGTTTATAAATGTAATCATTTGTTGTGGTGTTTTGCACATTCGAAACAAATTATTTCTTGTAAATATAACGGGTGCTCACGGTTTTTTACCAACATTGATCATACATTTGACAGGCTGTTCACAAATGCTTCCGTCAACCACCCGTCTCCTTTGTTTTACTTGAGTATCGTACATTCAACACCTTAACGCAGGGAACTGGGTATTATGTTAGTTACATTCTTTTTTAACATTAAAAGCATATATAGTGAGTACCCGTTGTATATAAAATATGAAGTATCCGTGATGATATGTTTGAAATCATAAATCATATTGCCCTTGTTACTTACAGCTTATATAGGTACAGGCTGCTTGATGATATATTTTTTTAAAGATCTAATGGTAAGATGGCAGCATTATATAATATGATATTGTAATAAATGTCTTCGCCCATTGCGCCATCGTGCATCGTATTCTGAAGCCGGGTTTAAACCAAGAAAGTAATATTTCTACTTCTCTATCACTACTCCGCTATCACTTTTCAAACCCATTAAGGTATTATAAACAAAGTTGTTGAAATAAAAGTTTAGTACTAAAAATATTTACTACACAAATAAAACATCAACATGTGTAGGCTCCTTTAACAAGTTAAAAATTCGTTGAACAGTGTTAAATAGGTTTTTCATGTTTTGGATTTTTCAGGCACTTTTTTAATAAAGAAACATCATTGAGGACATTGTTTTATACAGGGTAAGTAGTTACAGATCGGAAAATGTAAGTTACGATTTATGCAATGCGGTGCCGCCCTACCACACGTGGAGCGGACTTAATCCTACTTAAATATACCAATTTAATGATTTATACTGTGATATAATAATGACATAACAATTTGTCGATGTAAATTTAGCATAAGAATTTATGTATTGTTCATTATTGTATTAGTTATTATTTTATGAGGTAACATTTATATTGTAATTTTTGACACGTTCTTAAGGATCTGAATTTATTTGTTAGAGGGATTACATTTGATCGATACAATACTGCAAGTGTTTATCTATTTCCCCTATTTTTTGACGAAGCCAAAATTCGCTTTGCTCCAATATCCTCTTCGAATCCCTCAAAGTTTCCTGGAAAAAAATGTGTTCTGTCAAAATATACATGAACAGCAATGAAAAAATAAGTTTTAAGGGAGCATGTTATATCTCCTCAATGATAACGCCCTCCAAATAATGTAAAACAAGATAAGGTTATTCCTTCGATGTAGTTCGCGAAATACAAATTTTAAATGTGATACGCCGCTGTGATATGTACTGAATAACAATCGTAAAACTCATAAATACAGCTCTCGTAACTAATTATTGAAGATATCGTGTCTCATAAATAATATAATTTAGAAATACAAATTAAATTCGCAAGTAAAGAGAAGGAAGCACAACAATAACTGCGATTCGATAAACTG
This sequence comes from Agathymus mariae mariae, assembly GCA_018251895.1. Classification (NCBI taxonomy): domain Eukaryota; kingdom Metazoa; phylum Arthropoda; class Insecta; order Lepidoptera; family Hesperiidae; genus Agathymus; species Agathymus mariae. Next base: position 18,941 of record DWPT01000027.1, read on the forward strand.
TTCATTAGTTACCTATCTACCTATAATACCGCCGTAGTAGATGGCTAGTACCACCTGGTATGGATTCACGTCAAATAACAAATGAAAGGGATTCGGGTCTATAAGATCGGAATGGGACTCCACGATAGTGGATCTCATTTAAGTAGGCTGGAACCTTAATTTTGGATATTTATGAATGAAATAATTTACGGATAGTATATTATTTGTATGTATGTATTTCTTTCTTATTAGCACGGGCGTCTATGAAGTTAATTTAGTATTTGAAACTTATATATTCTTGAAACTTGTTTCAATAAAAATTTAACTATTAAGTACATTTTCTGATACATGTTATTGTTGAGTATTATTGTAATTGCTATAAATTATTTACTTATAACAAATATTATTAATTATTCTGCGCGGTTAATTGTAGTGAACTTTTTAGTTGGTTAAAATTCCAACTTACGTATGAAAGATCTCAAAGCTTTTCTTTCTTACGAAGATAAAAATATAATCAACCGACCCTACCGAAATACAATTGAAATTGATGCATTTGTGAAAATTTGATAATAGTTACCTTTTATCTATTATCCAACTAAAGCAAAATGACAAATGGTCTATGAGACAAAAAAGCTGTGTCATCATCGTAAGTCTTCTGCCGGTAGAGCTGCGATCCGAAAGTAAATGAATTGTTAATTTATGAGTGTTCGTGACAATTTTCAACGTATTCATGGCACTGACCATTTCGTTGTTCGTTCACACAAACATCTACCACCCGAGAACAAACATTTGTGTCACATAAATGTCTGCGTTTGTTGGAAATCTATCCCAGGCCCCATGCACATGTACTTCACTAACAACTGGTCTACGGTGTCGTTTTATGAGAATATATTATATTTTGTTTCATAGGTACCTACACAAATTACTCTGAACAACTTACAGGCGGAATCGGATGTTCCGTGGGTAGTTCGCAAAACTGACGTGTGATAATGTCGGACATTTTGGACTTTACGCAGATGTTGTCTTTCCAGCATCCCTCCTGCAGCTGACCGGTGTGTAAGTGATAGAATCTACCCACGCCGCTTTTCTTGTCATTTTCCCAGTGGCCTTCGTAACGGTTACCGTTCACTTAAGGACAAAACATAAATATTAAAATTAAATGAACATATGCGACTCTAGGCTCGTCACCATCCCCCTATCGGGCATAGAAAACGTATAACCAGTTTGTGAACTGGCTCTGTAACTTTATAACCGAAACATATTATTCGGTTGGACCATTCACCCTGTAAGATACATGACTTGAAAATCATTTGACGTGCTAAACGGAGGCTGCGCTGAGCTTGAGTTGATCTTATAAATGATTCAAGTTTATTGTTTTATCATCGTTCAGTAACAGAAAATCGTTTGTTGAAATTGAAGAACACTCCAACATGTGAATACATATATACTAATTATCTTTATAATATGGGAACGCGAATTTGTAAGTTAGTATGCAGAGGGTAATGTACGGTACCATTGAGAAAAATTCCTTTACATTATTCTGGATATTTTTAGAATTAATTTTTCAACTCAAAATAAATTAGGTACTCAAAATAAATGCTAGTATTTATAATTTTCTTCTTCTTTGCGTTTCGATGACAACAATATGACACTAATTAATTGGTTTCAGACCAGAATTCTGCCACCTTGATGGCACTTTCAGAGGGAACCATTAAATCCGCTTGTGTGCAGTAGCTGGGACAAGCAGGGCACCTCGTTAAGTGAGCCATTGTTTGGATTGCACCACACAAGCAGCTCAAGTTGGTGCCGTCTGTGAATTTCCCCCTGAACATATTTTTCTTGCTCCGGCTAACGTAAGTCTGAAGCCTATTTAAGGATCTCCAGTTTGGCCATGGTAATTTATGCCCTGGTGGAAGATTCTCTTCAGGTGACACAAATGGGTTTGGTAGGGAACCAGCTTCATTGTTAGGAGCACGACACACTTGATAAAACTATTACGGTTTTTTAGCCTTTGTCGCACTTGAATATGCCCATGTAAAGAATGCCGTATGTCGCTCCCCATTTTCCTTTTCTCCACATTTTCTTTTTCGTTTAAGGCTGTATCCGTTAGTTTTGTGTGGGCAGATCGATTCACCACGGGCCATGTATATTCCCCAGCAGAATATGCTAGCGCCAATCCTGAAGTCCGCGGAACCCGTGGCGAAGCTCTCCACTTGGTGGTAATGAGACGTTGGAGCAGGTTATTGCGAGCGTGGACCTTCTTTTTAATTTATCCGCAGTTCCTTTCAAACGTAAGGAATCTATCAAGTACAATACCCAGGTACTTAGGGTGGTTATTATGGGCAATCGGCACGCCTTGCCACTCAATGTTGAGCCGACGATCAGCTTGATGGTTGCGGAGATGAAAGAGCAGCGTTTCGCCTCAGATAGGTTAGGCTTGAGTGAGTTGACCTCATAGTAACGACTCAAGGTGTTGAGAGCCGTAAAGAGGTTAGGATTTACTTCTTCAAAGTTAGAAGCTTGGAAAGTTAAGGCAAGGTTGTCAGCATAAATACAGCGTGACGTGTTTGGGCTTGACGGTTGGTCGTTGGTGTAGATATTGAAGAGGACGGAGCCAGAACACTACCCTACGGTAGACCGTTATTTTGCGACCTCCAACGACCTTTGTCGGAGAAAATGGACCTGGAAGCGACGGTTATGGAGGAGCTCTCGAAGTATCGTGACAAATTTGGGGTCACCAGTCATAGTTTCCACTTTCCATAACAGTCCCTTCTATGTGCTGTGTAAGTTTAAATGTCTGGCTATAACCCGACTTCGCCGGTGTAAAACCCGCTTGCTCCGGAATCAAGAGTGGATCAACAAGATTTTTGAGCCTAGCCAGCCGTAACCACTCAAATAATTTGTAGGTATGGAACAATAATGATATAAGCCTAAAGATCTTGGGGTTGTCTGCTGATTTACCCGGCTTGAGTATGGCTATTACTTTAGATTTTCTCCAGACACGGGGAATGGAAGCTGATTCCAGCAATTGTTAAAGACGAGAAACAACTATAATACTGCAGCTGGGCCTAGATGCTTTATTTGCTCTACAGATATGTTCTCCACTCCAGAGGCTTTACCACATTGAAGCGTTTGAATGGTCGTAACAACGTCAGTCAGATTGAATGGCTTGCTGATCTGGTCATCTGTGCTCGTGAGGCTGCTGAGATTAGGAACCATCGTAAGCCGGCCCGATGGCTTGCCGTTTAGCAGGAGCTGGTGGACAATCCGGTTCATGGTAATTTGAGACGGCGAAGTTGCTGGGAGTGGATTGCTGGTTAGTTTCTGAATGGTAGACCATGCCTTTTTAATGTTATGTGTCATATCAATATTTGTGACAGTCACGATCCACTTTTCTTGTCTAACTTCGCTAATCTGCGACAGAAACGCCTCGCCAACTTGAGTGGTTTCCTCGAAGATACAAAGATTCGTACTCGAATAAGAAATCAGCAGTTTCCTTTGTTAACCCTGGGGTATAAGACTACGGCACACTCGAGGGATGCATTTTCGTTAAATAGTTAACACAATATCAAGAAATCTGTCGTAATTTTGTGGAATAGGTGGAAATTCCAGAAGGGCTGCATCTATCAACTTCGGGAACTTTTCCCAGTTGGCCTGGGAATAGTTAAATCGGCATTTAAAAGGGACTTGTAAGGGGCGAACAATTGGTTGAATGATGCACACGATCGGTCTGTGCAGTATTCGAGGAACAGGGGCGCAAACTGACTTAATGCACTGCGAGCTGACGCTTTCGCTGACAAAGACTAGGTCTGGGTTAGTACCGCATTTCCATCGGCCACTTTTGAAATAGGCAGGCTGTTTAGGGTTATGTACCAGCACCAAATCGTTTGTCTCAGCCCACTCCTCGACATCTTGCCCACATGTATCCGTGGCATTGTATCCCCAACTAGTGTTGTTGCTGTTCAAATCACCGATCACAATTTTTATTGATTGGTTTTCGAAGTTTTTGGGCGGATCAAATTGGAAAGGAGATTTTGGAGGCTTGTAGACGGAGGTGACAGTGCAATAGCCAAGGTCTATTGTGATAATCTCAATGCCATTTAGGTTCGTACAGTTGGTCAATTTTATGCCTACGCCGGGAGCAACAATCACTGCGTTACCGTGCTTCGGGTGACAGATCTCGGCGATAAGCGTGAGTCCAGCAATGTGAGGACGGCTTTGAGTTTCATCTCTATGGGTTTCTTGAACACACATATCGTCGGATTGAGTCGTGCGATATAATTCAGACAGTAGCTCTGATTTTTTTTTGTGAGAAATACTCGATATTTATAGCGACTACGCACAGAGTCTGCTTAGGGCTGAACTTCCAAGTTGTTGTCATCGTGTTGAAAGGATTGGCCAGTTGGCGTCGGGTACTCGCCGATTGTTGCCTAGGGTGCCCAGACGTACAGCGAAGTATTTAGGTACGTCATGCGGGGTAGCTCCTTTCGTGCACCCCAGTACTTATAATAAAAACGAAAAATCTTAAGTACTATATCTATCCATACAATATATTTTCGAGCGTTAATTTGAATTCAAAATAATTTAATCGTGTGAGTATTCTGTAAATACACTTATGCACGTCATTGAGGAGCAGAAACGATGAAAGGAACTCCTCAGCACATCTTTTAAATAACACATGGTAATTACAAAAATTTAAACCTGTGCAGAACCGGTTTCAACACTATTATTTCCAGGCATCCTTGTCGTTAATTTATTCATCTTAATATCCTTTGCCTATAAGCTGTATTTTAACGCGTCGCTTAAAAGTTCCAATGGGAAATAATAAAAATACAACATGATCACAAACAAAACAAGCAAAACCACTTGATTTTAATTAAAGTCTATTAGGCGCCTAATTTAGTATCGAGCATGGAGCAACGTTGATTGCCTTAATGACCTTTGTATATACCTACCTGCTAGACCTTCAATAAATTTTGCGTACTACTAGACAACGATAGAGATATAGAAGAGCAATTCACAATTTTTTTAGCTCTTTTAAACGGAGAGTTCAATCGCCTAAGGAGTTTCCCAACAAATTAAATATGTCAGGTTCTTTAATAAAATATTGACTTAAATGGCTTAGAGCCGTTATCTCGCATGTTTGCTGTTTATTTTTCTCGACAATAAGAGATTAATCTTATACGTTGTTGCAATGCAAATTAATATAGGAATTAGCGGTTAACCACTATTTGAAGTTGTACACCATCTAGAAGCCTCCGACATATTCAAAGAAGATATCTACTAATCTGAATAATGACCGGAACATACAGCATAATGTGCAAATGTTAAAAACATTAACGCCATTTTAAATTTTATTTAAATATGTTTGCCCACCTGATCACTAACAATGTTACATTTCAAAAGGTTAAAAAGACTGCAGTACTGAGATTCGTTACAGATCCTTTATCCTCCGCGTTAAATTACTATCCAACAACATTTAGAACCATACTTTTTGTACAGGCATAGACACTATTCACGTCAAGCTACATGTAAGGTTAATTTTCTTGAAAGCGATTAAAGAAAAATACCGCTAATAGTTTTATAACACTGTACACAAGACAGATAACTTAGATCGACTCGCTCCCAGTTTATTATTACAATTTTATCTATAAATTTTCAGTGGCGCTTTTCTTTTACTTTCTGCGCGAACTACGAGTCCCAGATATTGAATATGTCCGACGAAGACTATTATGTAAGAGATATGCTGGTTCTTAAGTACCTACTGGATGTCAATATCATCCCTGACGTAGGAAATCATAATTACTAGGCATTCTTAATAGGTAGTGTAAAAGGGTGAGCTGCAAATACCTTGCACGAACATCCCAAGCCCTTGCCTCTTGCTCATATACCAGTAGCCGACGTAAAATGTCCCGTCACGATAGAACATCTTGCCGTAACCATGTCGTTGCCCTCGTTTCCAGAACCCAAAGTACACATCTCCGTTGTCATAGTACCGCCAGCCCGATCCTTCTGGTTTACCTCGTCTCCACTCACCGCGATATTCTAGATTGAAAGTTCCGTTTGATAGCTTATTGCAAAGAGTGCCGAAGCCGTGCCTATAGGACGAGTCGGAGATATTAAGGTATAGATCTTGATATATAAAAGTGAAGTTTTACAAATTAAAATAATTTGACATTGGTGATAGTAACTTACCTAAAGCCCTTATGCCAGTCCCCTTCATAAAGTTTTCCAGTAATAGTAAGGAATAAACCTTTTCCTAAAAATACACATTAATTAAAACAGTCAACAAACTGCATGCATGGAAAGGTACCTAAAAATATATCTAAATTATTTATAAAGAAATAAATAAATACTCACTACTCATACCCTCGCTCGCACATATAAATTATCTCGTAACTGGGACATACACAAACATAACGCCACAAACTACCAACTTTTAAAAACGTATCTATCTATATTTGAGAACGCATACGTTTGTCCCAGTCAGCCGTCTAACCAGCAAGACTTCACTCAGCAGGTCAAAATAATACCAATTAAGATGCCTGTAGCGTACTAGTTTTATAAGCGTGCGCTCATCCTAATTTGTTACTACAATTTATCTTTAAGTGTGCGTGACAAAATCTTCTAGCTTACTACTCGGCTTTCTACTAACTATTGTAATATATAGGTTATCTTAATGATAAGATCTATGTACATCTCATCGCGAAGTACATGGACAATGCACTATAGGCCAATTTCGAAGGTAGACATGTGTAGTCAAGCAATAGATTTTTTATAATCCACAAAAGGCATGTTTCTTTTCATTATAAAAGAGTGGAACTTTAATTCGCCGCTTTCAACTTGGCTGGCAACGCATCGATGGTTTCCCTGGTGTCACTGATAACTACGAGCAGCGATATCCTCTTACAAATAGCTGGTAATTTGCTCCATTGCAGGTTATTAACACAAAACAGTGTAGAACCTACTTCAAGTAAAATAATTTCCTCAAATAGTAGACGTAGTATTAAGAAACACAACCATTTGAGATTTGCGGTGTAGATAAGGTGTGCATAAGCTACAAGAAAACGCACTATGTGGCATCAGGGTTAGGACGGGTTGCATGTTAAAGTATCAAGAAATAAATCATCACTACACCTTCCTTTCGATCGTTTTTCCATTCTCCTACGTATTTATCAAATCTCGATGTAAAAATGGCGCAGTGCAGTCCATTTTTAACGGCTTTCTTCTCAGCCGCTATCAATAGAGGGGTAAAAGTTTTGGGTTTGTGATATAATGGCATTTTTATAGAAAAATATTGAAATGAAAGATGTCAATCGAATACTTATACATTTTCATAGATTAAATTTAACTATAGTTTAATAAATTATGGGAACAAAAGTCAATAATATTTCTACATACTAATGACGTTTGTCATATCTACGTGGGAATCCAAAAAGACAAGTACAAATAGGTCAAAGACAGCATAGAAACATGGAAAATGGACAACAATTTCACACAATTTGTTGGGTTCAAGACTCACAGTAAGATGTGTCAACTGGGTTTCAATATTTTAAATCATTGCAATGCGCCTCTAAGCGTAAAGGGTCTCATTATATCCAGTCTGTCAACACTAGCTACGAACTATAAGCGCTGTAAAGTATAGATCTCTCCTTATAACTGATGCAGCCTAGAGCTTACCACGCTGTTTAAAATCGAATTGACAAAGAAGCTGGTGACCAATGTTGAAAGTTCTCAAGCGGCTTGAAAATTTCTAGCACGGCTAATCGACCGTTTATACGTGTCCTCCAAAACACGTATTCGCTAAGTTTTCCTAGTAGATCGCGAGTGCAATTTCTCAACAAATAAACGTTAACACGCTCAAACTAACATTCCTTGTGTTGCGGATGGCATGAATACACAAATAAGACATTCCATACACCATGACTCAACATTTATCTATCATACATAAATGACGGCTCCAACCGGAAATCAAACCTATCATTAATGACGTTTTCACCGCGACCACTCCCCCCCTTCCCAGGGGGGGCCGCGTTCGATGACGTTTTTGAGGCCGCAGGGCCAAAAGCAACCCCGGGTGGTGTTTAGTGGATAGGCCCCTAGGTTTTTTCGGGAGTCCCACATAACCAGCGCAGCCGGCTGCGTTGGTATGCATGAGCATTCACCACCCCCCTCCCGCTCTACTCCGGAGGGTAGCCCTTTTTCCTTTGTCTGGGCGCAAAAAAAGAAAACCGCGACCACAACGACCGCGATCGTCAAGTGGAACGCTTTATGTTGCGTTTTGGGCGTTCTGAGCATCAAGTGGAACGTACGGAATAATATTAGCAGAGTTCCATTAAAAAAATTCAAACTAACTTTTTTATTATATTGTTTACAAGTAGCCAGTTCTAAAAACTTTTAGTTCGACCCTCGTACTAACAATTTTTTGTGCCGACACTGGTGTAATGCACAACGACCACAATAACAAATAAAATAAAGACATCTTTACTAAATATTTATTTAATAACAACAGTAAACTAAACTAGGCCTTTCCATGCGCTTTCTTGAGCCCTCGACTGAGCTCCACGAGTTGCTGATAGTACTCCCGGAAACCTTGAAGCGCCAGCCCCTGTTGGCTTTTCATAGCGGAGTTCTTCAAGATATACTTATCTATGCACTCCATGCATTTATTGTCAAGCTCTATGTCCTCTTCCGAGAGCTGCTCCTTTTTGGTTAGTTGAACTGGCGTCGGTAAGATCTGGAAGATGAAAGATTAGGAGAATATTTTCTCTTACTAGAACTTACTATTGCTAGGTGTATGCACATAGCCTAAATGTCTAATTGTGATATGGTGACGTTTTCATAGTTAATTATATATTTTAATTTCGCTAACGTTAATCAACCCAGGAGGGATATAAGTAAAGAAAAGCATCGTGAAACAAATTTACCTCGACTTAATGACGGCCAGTATTAATTAGAAAATAATAATAAAAATAAACAATAAAATTTATTTGTTCACACTTATTAGCAGAGGCTTAGTGACAAGTGAATTCACACATCTTTCTAAGAAATCCTGTTGCTTGTTTCAGGACAACAATCACAACATATTTCTATATTGTAAGTCTAAAATAGTGGGACGTTAGACCTTATTACTTAGAAGGACGAAAGCGAAAGAAGTGTGAAGTCGAAAGCTTCGAGAGATAAACTAATAGTTTTTAGATGAACACTAAAATAATTGTAACAATAAAACACAAGGCATCACCAAAATAATTAGTTATAGACGTACATTTATAAGCACAGACAAGTTATGAAGTAGAAATAGAAATAACTAGTGAAGTAGTTTTAGGTTAGGAAACCAAAATAGCGTCCGAAATGTCTGTTTTGGAGATTGGGAACGAGTTGGCATCGAATTTGACATCGAGATTGTAAAGTCAATGCTGAATCGAGTAAGTTTGTTTGTTTTAATTATTATAATGTTTAATGTTGTTCTAATTTGAATTAATAGTCTCTGGGCTTTCACGTAAACATCCCAATGCAACAACGCACTCTCTTTACAATAACATCGTAATGGTTCACCTGTTGTACAACAGTGGTGATCTGGTCACCGTCCACGACGTCGCCGCGCACCGCGTGACGCAGGGCGACCAGTAACACCGCTTCCCGGACCGTTCCATTCTGCACTAGCTCGAGCATCAGATTATCGACACTGTCGTGCCACGCCAGGTAAAAAGCCAGAGGACCGAAGTGGCGTGTTGATCTGGAAGTAGTTGCAAATTACCGTGTATCATTATGATAATATAATCGTACACTTTATTGGTCATAAGTAGTAAGTTTACATATTTATTTTTGAATCCTGACTAACAGAGAAGCGTTTGCTGCGGCCTGAGATGGATCCTTTCCAATCTTCGTGAAATGATTTAATTATAGTACTAATATAATTTTTTCGAGCACTAAGTAGTTGTAGTGAGCAGAGTCAATAAATTCTCATACCATAATTGGGAAGGCAAATGCATATAGGTTTAAATGATTCATCAAAATAGTAATTTAAGTAACACTGATCACTTAAGTTAAACAACATTTTTGTCTGTTGAAGATTCCTGGATGTCTAGATTAAAAACCCATGTAAGTGCTAGGTCTCGTCCTTTTTGGAGGCTATGCTGTAGTTTAGGCTTACATTCAATAATTTAATAAGAATATATTATAAGTATGATTTTCATCTGTCCTAGGTATAATTACTTTTTTATTTACCTTAGTAAATCATATTTGCTGTTCAAATCTACATGTTGATAAGTAATACTTGTCACCCTCTGGTATGGCACTTCATCTGGCTCATACTGTATACAAGCTCTGTTTAGAATAAACTCGTATTTCTCCCTCTCCAACAAGCTATTGAATCTTTCCTCATTTGTGAACATAGTTGGTTCTCTAATTTTACGACCTTGTATCGGGAAGTATATCTGAAAAAGGGTTGACCTTAAAATATTATTTACCTTTTGATATATGGTTTCATATCAGCAGAAGGTGTGGAGTGTTTAAAAAATAGGCTTATAACATAAGTGCAAGTTTACCAGACTTCACACCATAAGAATATTCTTAAATTGAAAAATATGGAACTTATTTTATTTTACATTTTTATAAAGTAATACTTAATATCAATATTACTTAATGAGTTTTCTTAGTGATTATTTCTTTACTTCGAAAAAGGCTTATATTCAATTCGACTGCAGATCTGATTCAAGAATAATCCAATAAATGAATTACTACTATAACCTCCCAGGACTAAAGACTACCAAATCCCCTAAGCAAAGAAGCATTCAATAAATACTGGCATTTACAGCTTTGCATTTATTTACCAACCCTCTAAAAGTTAATGAGAAAATGATTTCCATAACCCACTGTTATTTATTGTACATTTTTTAGATCAGAATTATTTATATTATAAATTAACTATAGCTGTTAATATTAAACTGTGAAATTAATTTTTACCTGATTCATCCTTTTCCGAACATCATGATCACAGCTACGAAGAATGCCATCTGGATCCCTGAAAAGGTAGGTAAGATCATTAAGTGGAACTTACTAAAGTTACATATAGAATCCTTAAGACATACCATTTTCAGTTCATGCAATCATTCTATTATTCATATTAAAGCCATAGTTAGCCATTACTATTGCACATGAATATTTGTACAACCAGGGGGCTGCATCAATATCTCTGTTTAAGACGGTAATGTTGAACCTCCAAGTTTATTTAGAAATAACATTGAATTATTTACTTAATGCCAATGCTTCATTACAAACTCGGGCATAAAGAGGGGTTGTACCTTTGTTTGTAAAGTGCTTATCGAATTTGAATTATTGAACATGATATATATGTAACAGAAATAACAATTAAAAGAACTTTAAGTGTCCTGGAAGGTTCATTTGATGGTAAAAAGATAATGTATTTTACATATAAAACCCTCACAAGCTTATTAATAATATCAGTTTATTTATCTTAAAATAAACCAGCAACCAGTGCCATCATCATTGGGGATTAACAATTAAGTAGTATACACATACACTTGATAATAGCCTATGTCCCGTGTAGAATAATCTAACTATAAAACGGTAATAGAAACTTTTCAAATTGATGCAGTTACAAAGATTTATTTCCAAATATAGACAAACTCACAAAATTTGCACTCTTTCTTTATAATGTCAATAAAGTTAAAACATATAATAAAAAGAATATACCTTTCAATAATAAATCTACTTTCATGTGAAATTCCAAATGTGATGTCTGTGAATAAAAGCTTTGAACTGTCATATCCTATTAAGGCTGGATCATTAGATATGACATTGTCTATTGGCTTATGTATCTGAAATACAGTATATATTTAGAATACAAAAACCATCATATCACTCCAGTTTATCAATACTTTACCAATACAAAAGACAGACATTGCTGGTAAAAAACAATTATTCTGTATTTATATTTTGACAATAAGTACCAATGATATCAATTATGTAATGCTGATTGAAGATGAAACAGGGTCTAGCACCATTACTGGCTCTTCAACACTGTGACCAAAACATATATGAAACGTTTTACTGTCGGTTTTAAAAGGGGTGATAGCTTGCCATGCAAGCAAAACACGTTACCACTATTTCACTACTGGAGGGGTTAAACTGAGTGGTTCAACGCCAAGTGACCTTCAACGGGAGAAACCGTACACCGTAGTCTTGCCCACTGTTCAGCAGGAGGCCCTACGAACAGGGAAAGTTTGTTTGGGCTCAAGGGTGGAAGAACCCCATACAACCCAAATTAAATCTGTTTCATGACAATGTCTTACTTTAACAACTGGTGGCATCTGTAACAAACGTTCAGCAGATTTATTCGCATTCGTTACTTCAATTTCGAGTTCTTCATTGGTCAGGAACTTATACTGAGGAGTCGGCAACACTTCATGGTTCGTGTTAGTTCTCTTTCGAAACACTTTTGCAAAGTCTGGCCGCGTTAATCTTTTTAACAACACTTGAACCTCAGGCGAAAAGAACTTAGGGGCTGGATCTTGATCACCATCTGAAATATTGATGTAAATTACTTTATCATAGATAATAATGTATGAAAAGGTAAAAGCTGATTTAAAAATCTTACCGTACAGTGAAGGCACTATGCTTATTTTTCTACAAGCGATAAAAAACGATTGCTCGTTGCATCTTACAATGATATTTCTAGCGTTATGTTTCAGCACTTTAAACATTTTTCATTTATATACCAAATACTATTCCGACAATATACATAACCTTAAAAATTAAATGTAAGCTAGCTATACAAATGTAAGAAAACAAAAATTATTCTAAAGTTAAATGACGCTCTGTGGTCATACGTAAAACCACAGGTTAATTATACTTACCAACAGGGTTGCCAATACCTATTTTACTAATTCTCCAAAAATCAAAACGAAATTTTCCAAATCCGGGGAGAAAATATTTCAATTTTGCACACGTAGAATTAAGGAAAAAATTAAATTTTTGTAGGTCTTATACACTTTTATTAGGGCCTTTGCCATACTGTACAAATTAAATTTTTTTTGGAAGCTATAAATTTGAAAATACCACACTGTTTTTTTTATTGTCTTTAGTAGTCGATAAGGAAGGTATTGTCTGTGTCTGGTCGTTATCGCACTGAACTTCGTATGGACTGACTGGATATCGTACTTTTATAGTCCATACACATGTAGTTATACCATAGTAAGTACCCTATAGTAGACTTATAGTAATTACCTGGGTAAAGTAATCAAGTTAGGATCATTCAGTAACACGTAATCGCACAGCTTCCAATAATATCAAGTAGTCTGTAGTTTATGTCTCATACATAAGTGTATAATCTATGGTTAATATTAATTGTCAATAAAAGTTGTCACTGTTCTTGTGACAGTGTGACATGTTCTTTGGTATTTTGATTACAATTGAAACAAAATATTATACTACAATTAATTATCTTGGATTTTAAATGACTTCAGGCTGGCAGTATGGCCAAAAGGAAAGCAGTTATAAAAAATATAATTTATGAATTGGATAACGACGACATTGAGATTAGCAGCGAAGATGAGGTTAGTGGCCCAAAAATGAATCGTCCCGAGCCACAAAGCAAGGACAACTCTCAGGAAATCATAGCTCAAAGTGATCCAATCGCTGTAGAAGTACTGAATGTTGATTCTACAGATGATTTGATATGTCTCGTTGATTCTCCCAATCCTACAGTAAATGGAGGGAAAACCAATTCTGACGCTGTTGTTAGTGTAGACAGCCCAGACTTGACAAAAGTTTGTGAGGTCAATTCTCAAGATGAAACTGAAAGCGATTGTGTTGATCAAAATAACTTAGATTGTAACAAAATTGTTTTGAATGAGGTCACAGAAGTTGACTCCCCCCAGTCTTTATGTGTAGCAGGTTGTGAGAACAGAATACCTATGGTTACAATGCGATTTAAAAACAGCAAGTTATCTAACAGCTGCAAGTTGAAAGTTAAGGAATTTATAATAAACCTCTTAAAGCAGACCCAAGGGGAATGTTTAGCTGATTCTGATAATGACACTGACCAAGAACTGGATATTTGGCCGGAAGACTTGACTCAAGATTGTGTTGAAGAGGAAAAACCACAAACAGAAGAAAACCAAGACTGTGATGATAGTTTATTTTTTGTGGATACTGCACCTTGCAACAATGTATTGAATGTTATTCCTCATTATAAACAAGTAAGCTAACAATTACCACAACATTCCTGTTTCTGTTATGATTGCAGGGCAATTAATTATAACTCTAGTATTGTCATTACTGTAACTGTTTTTAAGTCGCGATAGGGAACTAATATTTTTGTCTGGCTCAATTGAATTTCATGTTCTTATTTTTAATAATTATTTGCAAATAATATATTGAGCATTGTGTAATAGGAATCTTTTGACAGCTTCGTTAAACATTTATGATTCTCTTGTGCCTGGAGCAGAATCTCCAGTACTGGCTCAATGAATCAGTTACCAGGCAATCAGATATAAAATTGGCAGTTGTTTGATGTGCACCACATGGCGCTAGCCGAAATAATATAATATATCTTGTAATTTGACTTTGATCTATCTTTGATGAGTACCAATTATTGTATGGTAATCCCAAGTAAATAGTATTTAGTGCTTTACTTTTGGCAGCTTAAAGTGAGCTTAAATTTTTAGATTCCACATTGTTTATTAAAAGGCTTTAAATTTAAGGTGTTAATAAAATTATGAAAGTAAAGGATACTTAATTATAAGAATTTTGCCATTAAAATAGCTAATCTTTGATTAACTTCAAATTGTAATCATGGCTGTTCATGGACGTTAGTGTCCATATCATGGTTATATACAAATTTAAACAATTGTGAGTGTCCACACAGATTTTCCAAATTTCAGGTGTCCCCAATAATGTCAGATGTATCAGGAGATAAGGCGAGTTTGCCAAAAACACTTCGGCGCAACCCAAAATGTTTCAACTGTGATGGAGATCACTGGCTTCGTGACTGTAAACATCCTAGGAATCACAGTAGGATTGCAGAGAAGAGGCAGACTACTAAAGTTGGGTTAGTATTTACATGCACGGTCAATTACATTAAATGTCTTTGTATTTATAGAATGAATTTAATTCCTATTAACCTAATTTGTTGCTTTTACTGTTAATAACTCATACATTACTTACATTACTGTTAATAACTCATACATATTGTACACTACTTAAGAAATCACTTAGATCATTCTGTATCAGTTAAAAGTGAATGATATTTTTAGATTATTGATTCAAAATGTCTAAACACAGTAGGTGTTACAATTGTTTTATCAAGACAATATTGCATTGTGTATTTATTAACTTAAATAATTGTCAATAAAGTGTGACATAAAATAATTTAATAAAAACATTTTATACTCATAGGCGTTATCATATTGAAGATGATCAGAAATATGGGCACTTAACGCCTGGAAGGATATCAGGTGAACTCCGTCATGCTATGGGGCTAAAGAGAAATGAAATACCAATGTACATCTACAGGATGAGGATACTTGGTTATCCTCCAGGATGGTTAGAAGAGGCTAGAATATCACATTCTGGAATTACAATGTTTGATTCAACAGTAAGTAAAAAGTACTTAATCCCCAGCTTCTGCATGAGAAACTCAATTCTTTTGTTTACAAACAGTATGTGGATCCATACCAAATGATACACTCTTTTTTACTAGGCATTTTACAAATTGGAAATTTTAATTAATTAATTTTAATTTGCTTCTGCAATCGCTTCAGAAAGATGTTTTAGTATCGATTTATAGGAACAACAAAATCATATGCACATCATATTTTACTAACAATGAAAATTGATGAGAGGTCTATAATTTTATAATTATTACCTATCAGTATTCTTCAAACATGTTTTAAACAACTCTAAAGACAAGTCACAGGGTGAAGTGAAACACATCCTCAATAATCATGAACCACAATGATCATTAAGAATACATAAGGAAAAGCAATTTACCTAAAATCACTCCTTACATCTTAAAAATCACTTCATATAACATGGTAGGGTGTTCTTATTAATGCCAATTGCTAATATTTCAAATTATATTTAGGGTAGTGCCATTTTGGATCCAGAAGAAGAAGATGGCGAGATATGTGAAGTAGGTTCAAAAGACAAATTTGACATAAAGAAGATTCTGGATTTCCCTGGATTCAATGTCCCAGCCAGTTCCCGATACGTAGAGGTATTCTTACATTATGTACATATAAAGGGATCACCACAGCGAGAAGACCGCCTGTTGTCTAAATCTGATAATTTTTCAATATTGTAACTGTATCATGCTATGTATCATGTATTAGGTTATAATGTATTTTATCTGTATATTCCACGATACCAACAAATTTATGATATTTATATTACATAAATATATTTCGTCCTGGTCTTCTTCGTTTATTTTCGGTTGTGGTCGATACTTGTACAATCCAGAAAAGTATGCCAAAGCAATAAACACCTTTTACAATATGATTTTGCGGCGCAGGTCCTTAGAACGTAGATTTGAATTAATCTTTATATGTTACTAGCGCGTTATGAATTTGTGATGTAAGTTTGTAAGGCAGAGACAAAGAGAGAACGCGAGAAAAACTATTTCGCAACTTCCAGGAGGCGCATTTGTACGGTTTCCCGCCGATGTCTGAGCAGGATAGCAAGATAGCGATGCTGCAAAACTTGGCGCCCAACGCTATGAAGGCTTATAAGCGGAAGAAGCTGACGTTCTTCCCGTCAGCGACGAACTCATCGCTCAAGGAAGGACAAGCTGAAATGGACCTGGATAGTGGAGACGGTCAGTACTTCTTTATTAAAAAAAAAAACTTGTAATAATCTAATGCAAATATTGTTAATTTTTGCATTAAACATGATCATAAATATAAGAAAAATAAGTCACTACAATATACATAGCTAATATTATTGGTTACTTTTTATGTGCTGTATATATTATATTGAGGTGCTGTCGCTGCCAACAAACTAGTCCAATGCTGGCTTCGCTTCTATACAACATTAGGATCGTGTTTATTTATTTTTAATCGAAATATTGAATACCACTCCTCATGACAGTAGTGCAAGTGAAAGGTTACCCTATTATTTGACAGCCTCTGAGTATTAATATAAAAAATTGATAAAAACGTATTAAATTATTTTTTATTGAAGACATAATTTAAAATTGCTATTAACGATCCACAGAAGAAGCGATGTTTCCGTCGGTGCCTCCTCTCCCTGACGAAGCACCGCCTCCGCTGCCCCCACCACCGGTACAACCCCCACCACCCCTGGCGTCGCCGCCACAGCCGTCGCCCATAGCTACAGATCGCACCAAAGTCCCCGCAGCGGAAAAGATAGACGACCTTGACACCAGCGACGTGGAGATCACATCTGTGATGCGGGTCACAGATATACCTATACCGGAAGATAGTCTTATAATTATTGACGAGTGTTACGACAGCGTGAGTCAAGTTATTGCCATTGCCATTTCATTATTATTTTGTCTTCTGAAGCCGACAGCTTGTTTTAGGTATAAATGATGGATTGATCTAAGTAAATTCGACCGCGGTCGATGGGCTGGATGACTTAATTATTTGAAGCCATAATTCAGCTTTTATATTGTGCATAGTGCTTATTGTAACATTTCCATAAGAATGTTTGTTTTATAGGCAAATTTGTTCACGAGCTTTAGTCAGCAATTTATTTCATTGTATTTCTTCAGGAGAAACCCGACTCGAGAAGGACGAGTCCTTCTTTGGATGATTTAGAAAAGAAAAAACGCGATCTGATGAACGCTCTCGAAGTTGACGTGTCACCAATAGAAAATGCTGACGTTTCAGTATCAAATAATACCAATGATAATGAGGATGTCGAAGCAGCTGAGCCATCAGATGTATCCGAGGTTGATACGGATAAAGGACAGAGCAATGTAGGAAATAATGTCGAGGGTGAAACAGATAAAGCGGAGATTGTCCTAACAGACGATGCTCCGTCCGTTTCCAGTCCAGATTGTAAAGATATCAATGAACATAACGAAAAATATACGATAATCCCTGAAGATGTAAGCACTCCTGAACCGAAAACAGGTCAAGTGAAAGCCACTTCGTTCGGTACACCCATACTTAACATGTCCTCCTATGTCAAGCTACCCAGCGAAGACAAATTCTCCAAACAGATATGCGACATCATCAACTTCGAAAATCTCCCAAACTCAACAGGTAAGTACAAGAAAATTTGTAATATGTTGAAAAAGGTGAAAACAGAGGTCGATCGAATACAGGATTCGTGATATTTAGAAACATCGTCCCACGTACGGCGGCGAAAATAATAACATTGGCCTCTTTACCGAATGGGTCGTCAAGTGCATTGTTGCAAGTGCACAGAACTGTTTTAAAACATCAAGTTTATGTATTTTTCTACTGCCCTAGTTTGTATGACACAACAATGTAAAACGGAAGTTCAAGTTTTTATGTGACTTAATATAAGTGGCTAGTTTAGCAATGGTGATGTATGATAACGAAGGTTTACCTACGTTTTTCCTTAAAATATACTGTACTAGGTGAAATGCAATCGACGATTGGGTTTGTGGTGATTGGAAATAATTTGAACATTATGACAATAGGGTGCTTCATTAAAAAAAAAAAATATTTTTTTTTTCTCACTCCATTGACGAAATTTTGTTGTATACATAGAAAAAAAAAAATTCCCACCAAA
>DWPT01000028.1:0-37651 GCA_018251895.1 Agathymus mariae mariae
AAAATAAGCAAAATACAAATTACTATACTTAATTGTCACAAATTTCCATGATATTTTGTTTTACACGCACTTTTTTTTGCGTTCCTCTAATTTTGTCCATGAGTGTATATATATATATATATGAAGCGTACATGTATCATAATTAATTGTTGATCTCGAACGGGGTGGGTCGTGTCGGGACTAGCTGCTAGACTATATTATTATTATAAAAAGAGAGTGTGAATTTTGTGAGTTTTTGTATGTGCGGAAAGTAATCTTCGAAATTACGAGACTTCTGTCGGAAAAAATCTTATAATAATTTAAAGGTACATTGTTGGACTTAGGCTATATATTTTTTGTTTGTACATTATAATTATAAATTATTTAACCCGAACGCAGTTAGGACGGGCCGCTAATATATGATACAGGCAGATTAGATTGCGAAAAGATTAATCTATACAAATTTTAACATATTCCCATTCCCAGGGTTTCCTTTGTCTATTAAGCCTATAAAGGCGTAATAACTACTGTTGTAATACTGGACTCATACGAAAACTGGCCGTAGTATGCACATTATTTTAATGTACTCACTGTAGTCTAGATAGCGTCATATCAAAGTTACGTTGGTGCTTACCTGTAACAAATAATTGTAAGGTTACAATAAACATTAAATTTATTAATAAGTATTCCAAGAAAACAGGTAGAGTCGTGAGTAACGCAGAACGATTATATTCCATTGGATGGAGATAATTTACCAAATAAAAACATTACTTTAGTTCAACAGATTTACCTAAAAATTGGTAGAGAGGGAAGATATACTATTAATTTATAAATATTAAATGAAACAAACAATGAGTTACCGGAATATTCATAATTACACATAAAAGCGGGCGTTATCGCTTTAAATTAAACTTTTATATGTCTGTACAAATCTGATCAGTAACGTCTTCAAACCTACGGACAAAATTTTCTTGAATCTGTATGTGGTATCAAACGACTGTTAATAAAAACAAACATCATATATTATTTCATAAGCATACGTTTTATTCTTCTCACATCACACACTCACGTGAAATAATGTTCTCAATCCAATTTTCAAGGCGGCTGCGTGCGTGCAAGACGGCAGGGAGTTCCGTGATTTTCTATTGAAAAGGTTTTATAATTTTATAATTAACACCCTAGGAGAGACTGCTCCACTCCCCACGCTACGGTAGATCACAGAGCGCTTAATTTCCTTCCAAAGCCCTGCTCGCGTCGCCGAGCACGCGTGGCAATTCACTTGATACGTTTTATTTCTTCTTAGAAAATTACATGTATTTCTATTTTTATCAACGTTGCTCTTATGGATTCTTACCAGTCAGTTTTACCCATTCACTGGTAACTCATGTATGATGTACGTTACGAATGTTGGTGGAAAGCACTGACCACTCATCTCGATGGACTGTAGGACTGGTCAAAAATAAAAATAAAAAACTGGTTTGAAATTAGCGTTATTTGAACCTTGTATATTCGACATTTTCATAATTTTATTCAACATTTTCTTCCCATGGAAATGGAAAACTTTACTTTTTATGAAGTCGATTAAAAAGTAAGAACTCAATAGACCGTTCTGGGCGCTTTAAGTACAGCATTAAGTTAATAAAGTTGACGAGCACAATTAATGAATTTTCGTTTTTAATAAAGATGTTAGAAAAAGAAAATCTGAGACACATTTTCATTCACAAACTTCCGAAATAAAGCATACAAATCGAAGCCTATCTTTTGAAGTACACGTAACATATCAATTGGTAATTGTTCTTACAATAAAATTCGTTATCTTTTTGTTGATGGAGTTAGAAAACATAGATGCAGAGAAACAGAGTGGAGATATTCCTGCAGACTGTTCGGGCCAGTATACACGAAATATAGTCCGAAAGAGAGGCCATGGTGGAACGTATGGATCTCACACATCGGGCCTAGTCCGATTGGGGCAATGTCACCTAGTTAGATTCAACGCCAGAAAATCGCAGACATATCTGATCTCCGTCAAGAGGTACCCATTCACTTTGGCTCCTTCTTTCTAAAATGTATTTTTGGAATGTACTGAGCGTTTTCAATTGTAGGAAGTTGAATTTTCTTCGAACCGCAACTTTTGTCGGTCCATCGAGTCCAAAGCCGAAGCGGCTGTAAGGAAACTCGGGGTCCTTCGCGAAGGTGCGGTGATACTTCACACCGAAACAGTACAAAGCCCAAGTTCGACCGTGTGTGGACATTTGGACTGGTCCTGCCAAATATCTATATCAGCTATGAACGTTTTGGAGAGGCGTCAAAGATGCTCATTGGTGACCCAGATCTGTTTTAAACCAATCTGCAAAACGATTCCCCCATCGAACAACCCGACGTACATCCATTGACAACTCCTTAATGCTTTTCTCCGGAAAAACAAGTGCTACTGAGGTTCCGGGGCGTCGTTAACTAAAATATATTTTTTTACGGAATCTCATAATTACTTATTCATAACCTAAGCATAAAAGTTGAAAGTGTTTGGAGTTTGTGCCAAAAAGGTCTTGTTGACCTTCTATCAGGACAGAGTGCCTTGCTCATGACTGATATTACAAGTAAACTATACAGGATATTCTATATCCCAAGATACGGATACTTTTGATGAGGGATAAATAGTAATAAATTGATGTTTTATTCCATAGAAAGTAGGAAAGCCGATCACTAAAAGAAAAAAAAACTGCGCTCAACACAATATCTAAAAACCCTTAACAACGAGTGAGCTATAATAAAAATGCTTCCCGACATAATAATGGTACACGACTAGTTGATGGAAAACTTCAGTACCTAGTAAGTTATAAGAGATGGGTAAACTGTTTGCATGTAATCCTATTTTATACCGCCAGTCACGACCGATCGGTGATCTACGGCAGATTGTAAAGCGGCTTTTACGTGTTTCGACTGCGTCATCGGCCTCCGCGATTTGATGGATGTCATTACTGCCTTTACTGCGCCAGGGGTTTAACGGTGAATTTACTTTCACCAGTGTCTTACAAAGGAAGTTTTTTCTCTGACATTAAAAATATTTAACTCTTAAACGGCAAGTTGACACAATGACTAGATTAAGTACTCGCGAGCCGGTCATAGCGGACTAAAATGGCAATGGTCTCTATATATCTACAAAACATATTACTGCAACTTTATCTAAACTTAGTTATTGCCTGTGTTCAGGTGATCCAAAAACCTCTTTATTCTACATTCGCAACATAGATTGGATCATTGACCATTACACATCAATAAGTAAATATTAAAAAAAAATGGACTTCAATTGAAGGTGAACATCTTGGTTTATCTCCTATTTTTCACACTTACACTTTTCTACAAATTTAATTGGGACCAAACAGGAAATATACCTTCTGAAACAAAATAGGACTTCCCAAATCGGTTACAAACATAAAAAAAAATTGAAATTAATTGAGACCTCCTCTTTTTCCGAAGTCTGTTAAAAATCCAAATTACCTAAGAACATGTGCAAACAGAACAATTGCTTCCTTTAATTCTAAAACTCGTGTGTTGAAACATTACTAACAATACTGCAGCATTGTACTATAGGATTTAAATCACCTAATGATAGTCGCAAACAAATTAAACTTCGTAATTTCAGACAAACATTGGCCGGCACGAGCGATACAAATACAAAATTTAATGGAGTACATAAAGATCGATCCTTTCATCTGAACAGTTTTAAACAGCGAGCGAATGCCCGCCATCACCCGTCGCAACGGAACACGACTTTTACGATTGTCAATGGATTGGCGAATCGATAACATTCTACACTCTACGTGAAGTGTTGCTTCCAGAAACTTGTAGGTTACGACTAGGTCATGATCGACATGAAATATCGGGGTGGAAAGCGATCGCGATCATCTTTGCGATCTTCGGAAGACGATTGCTTGGTGTGTTTATAGGCTGTTATGCTTCATAGGGAAAGCGAAGCAAGGGGAATTTTATAGTTCCAGCAAGGTGTACATTTAGTCATGATAGGTACCGAAGCATTGGATACGTCCTCCAATAACACATCTGGAAGACCACTGAGTGCTGCTCAGATCCTCCTAGTATCTCGCGAGTCCAAGCCCGGGTAAAAAAGATGTTACTAAGAACCCGCCGACTCTCGCCCAACACTCGGTCGTTGTTGTTCTTGTCCTCACATAACAAAAATAAGGTTATGTATGAGTTGATATTGGATTAAGACCTTACCATTAGTCCGAGTGGATAAACCACTCTTTGTTCTATGTTAAAAGTTAACTATTAAAATAAAGTTTTACTCGTGTTTTCACAAAAGTCCCATCATATGGATATATGAGGCATGCTAGCCACATTTGTAAAAGGTTAAGCATATTCTGGTTAAACTGAATATTTGCACATCACTCTGTGGTAACATAAATAAGCTTATCTACATCATTGTACAACATTGTACATCTTTGATAACCTTATAGAACAAAAGATTTGATTCCATCTAATTATGTTTAAGTCTTGGACAAACCTAGAGCGGTAAGTTCATTCAAAAAATTTGGAGCAAGGAGCGGAAATTAATTAAACTTCGTGAAACAGATACGCAATTTTTTTTTATGGTTTTTTTTTAATGATTTTGTACCTCAACGACACGAATGCCATAAAGTTAGCAAGTAAAACTGCAATAACATACAATTGCAGTTTGAAAGATAATTTTGTCAGAATTTTCATTGACGTGTGAAAGACTCCACCTTCGGAGATTTTCGTTCATGATGCACCACCTTGTTGACGACGCGCAAACAACCGAAGAGCAGAGACAGTAAGTTATCACCCGTTTCAATATCTAATCACTCAATCCGCAAAGGCATGGCATTAGTTCACGCGTGTTTTATTGTATGATTATTATTTTTTCTTTCCTTGTCACAATTTAACGAAAAGAGTCGACCGCGGTACAATACGTCTATATTTTTTTTATATGTGAATAACCGACAAACGTGCAGACGAGCCACCTGATGGTAAGTGATCACCGTCGCCCATGGACATCCAGCAAGACCAAAGGTATCACTGATGCGCTGTCGGCCAGGAAAAGAGAAGAAGGTAAGAAAGTTAAGTACGCAATCTTTCAAAGTAATGATAACATTAAGTCGCGTTATATTAATTGTTTTTTTTTCTCCAGATCTAGTTGGTAGTAGTTGTGTCTGCCGCGCGGAAAGTCTTAGAAAGTACGTGTAGAGGCGAGACAGGATTAAAACCGATTAATTCCGAACTCAAATTGGTTTTCAAAGAAACATATGGTAGGTACCTACTTGTAATGTGATTATTTTTGGAGGGGGCATTCTAGACACGAACTGCAGTGATATTGACATTTATACTGTTACATAATATTGTTTCATGAAAAACGTGCAAAATTTGGTGTTTTTTATTGCTGCCCTACTTTTTCCATGACTACATTATTACTGTTGATCATACGGCTAATTATTCATGTAATATCTATAAGCTACACTTCCTGTATATCAACATATCCCTGAAGAAAAATTACGTTAAATATTACTTCTAATAATTACGTGTCATATTTAAAATAAAAAATAATTGCATTTATTATACGTATTAAATTAACGATGTAATAATAAAGTCATCCTGTATTCTTGAGAAAATAGGGTGTGGCTAATGGACAGACGGTAAGACACAAAGGGATCCTAGAAAGGAATTATTTTTTACTTTGTATTCGTATGAATACTGAAAAAAAAATACTAGTTCCATAAGTACCCAGTACTTCAGCATTAAAATTGTCACAGAACTGAAAGGCCCGTTGAAATAATAAAAAGAGATCAATACCATCTCGCCCTTTACCTTACCGAGGGTCGTAAAAGGTGATGGCAATGCCCTCTGCCTTACGTCTAGATCGATTACCTTGTTTTATTATGAATTTCGTGCTTAAATTTTTTATTGATTTATTTTGCACCTTAACGACACGAATGCCATAAAGTTAGCAAGTAAAACTGCAATAAATTACAATTGCAATTTGAAAGATAATTTTGTCAGAATTTTCATTGACGTGTGAAAGGCTCCACCCTCGAGATTTTCGTTCATGATGCACCACCTTGTTGACTACGCGCAAACAAACGAAAAGCAGAGACAGTAAGTCATCACCTATTTCAATATCTAATCACTCAATCCGCAAAGGCATGGCATTAGTTCACGCGTGTTTTATTGTATGATTATTATTTTTTCTTTCCTTGTCACAATTTAAAGACAAGAGTCGACCGCGGTACAATACGTCTATATTTTTTTATATGTAAATAGCCGACATACGTGCAGACGAGCCACCGGATGTTAAGTGGTCAACGTGGCCCATGGAAATGAGCAACACCAAAGGTGTCATTAAGGCGTTGTCGGCTGAGAAAGAAACAGAAAGCACGGGCTCTCGAGCCCCCAACCGGAACACGACCAGTCGTTTGGCGGCTGATTCAAGCAAGCGGGAGGTAGATACCCAAGCAGGTCTTACGGAATTTAATGACTCATAGCAATTTTTATTTTTCTTCGTGAATCAGCTTAAATAGTGTCAAAAAAATTAAATAGTGTCAAGAAAAAGGCCATCGAGAGCCAGGGAGCCAAGGAGTCGATAAGTAGTTTCATTTGCTTTCTTCGTATGCGCTTTATTTTTGGTCGGCAACGTGTAAGTGATTCCACTGGTGTTACAACTATCACTATTGTTTAAATAACACTGGAATCAAAAGGGAAATATGGAAGGTAATTTTCCAAATCGGTTAATAAATTACGAAGTTTTGAGCTAATAAACGTTAAAAGTAACGAAGACGAATTGCCAACCTGCTCCTGTTCGAAGTCAGTTAGTAAGTCACATTGACAAAGCTTTACTACAAACAACTTTCATTTAGATAAATTAAATGACTGTCAAGTAACACGAGATGTTTGTATCCCTCGATTGATTTGATTCGTACTTCGAATCCACTTCGTTCATGTCTCTAGCCGTGATGCGCGTCGAGCATTTCGTTAACGGAACACATTCAGAAAACATTAACTAATGAATAAGCTTAAGCGCAACCCCTCGGCACATTTACATACTGAACGTGGAGGCGTACACTGAAACCGTAAAGCACCGTTGAGTCACTATGACCTTATGGTGATAGGGGTGGACTTTTTGTATTGTTCATTTAGTTTGTGAATCATGACGTCGGTACTTAATAATTAATTACATACTGTACACACGCGTGCTTCTACATTGTAATTTGAATCGCGTATGAAGCGCATTAAATATTGCTGTGTATTCTCAATTGCTAGTGAACCACTAAGCTTTGAATATTTACCGATTGACACGAGCTTAATATTATGAAGTAATTTCAAAACTTATACAATTTATGCTAACATGATAAAGATGTAAAATAGTTCGTTTCCAGTTGTAAATATATATTATAAGTAAGTAATATCTAAAACGAATTAACTGAGTGTTATTAATAAACAATTTGGACGTGAAAATTTAGTTTATACCAAATATAATATTTGTAATAAAATTTTAAAGTTATATTTTCTTTTTCCTTGGTTGCTTTATAGTGTGTTAAAAGACTTGAATATTATAATGAAGAATGTTAAAAATTGGAACCACGCTTCCTTGTAAGCCGGCAACGCGTGGGTTACGTCTGTGGTGTTACGAACATGGACGGTGACCTACCATCACCATGGGGATCGTCTCCTCATTTATCGTCTATTAACTTAAAAATATACTGCAATGTGTACTATCAGTGATAGAAATAGAAAAAAAATGTTCCGTAGTAAGTCGAGATTCGGTTACTTTGGCTATCAATTAAATCGATACTTTTCTCCTCATTCAGTATGTTCTCAATGCTACGTCGTATACCTCTACGAACTCTACGATATTTTAAGATCGTACTCTACTCATGTGTATTACGCACGTTACCTACAATTTACTCTGAGGCTCTACGACGCGCGTAGCAGCCTGCGCAATCTATATTATATAACAAGGGGCCGAAATTTGAACACATTATTAATTTATGTTCTCTTTCCTAATTTATTTGATTGATAACACTAAACCTCGTCATAGCTGCCAAACAGAAGAAAGAGTTATAGAGTATTTTCTTCACGTATTAATATATAGAAGATATTAATATCAATATACATATAATCTATGTCTATACGATTATTATTAAGACAGTATGAATTTTGTGAGTTTGTGTATATGTGGAAGGTGATCACCAGCATCACGGCATCTATTTGAAAATTTCTATAACCATGTGAAAGGTACATTATTCCGGGTGGAAATAGGCTGTATATTAAGTGTTTATGTATAATAATCAAATATTGATCCCGAGCGATGTCAGGACGGGCCGTTAATATTAAAATAAAATAAAACTATTAGTCACGATTCCTTACCGCTCCATGACACACGCCTACTATAATCTTTTTCGTCGTAACCTTAGTTTTATACCTGTACATATGGAAACCGGTGTAAAAAAACGGAACGGGTGTTATCTCTGCTTCACAATTTTTTACTTGTTAGACCATGAGTTTCTTAACCAAATACATAACCAAATAACCTTTCGAAGACAACAGACGAGATCGTCCGAACGTTCGTCGACTCCCGACTGCAATCGATTATCTATCGATCTATTAATTATGTGGCCTCAGTGTCAGAACTTTCAATCGTTCATAATACACATTTTGTTAGTTAGCGATATAAGATGATTTGGATACACTTAAGTCATTGAGGTAGTATCGATGACAGATTTATTCAACGCGCATAAATAAGTTTGGTAATTTTCATTTTTACCCTTTTTTTTTTTCGGTTTTTGCTTTATCATAAAGAAGGGAATACGGCGAAGAAACTCTTCTCACTTCTTTTAAAGTAATGTAATTTGACTATAGTATTTATATATAACCTGAGCGGCTGGCTATCTAAACTTACTGGTTGGAGAGCTGGTTAATTCCATATATATTGCGTCATTGTTTATCGTATTAGTTTATTGTATATTTTACCGTATAGTACTCCTCGCCTACGAGTTGTGCTTTAAAACGTTTCTTCAACATTTATTATAGGAAGAGAGCCGTACACCGAGAGCCATGAAAATTTGTTGCAACTTGCACAGACGATGTAAACAAATGACGAAGGATGAATTCTTTCTTGTTTGTCGAGTACGCTCATCGCTTTATTGTTTCGTTAAATATGACTTCGTCTGTGTTGTTGTTGTGTTATCTATAAAAATACAGAAGATCTTCTATGTGATTCTGAATCGAAAATTCGTCTGAATCGATGGCTCATATACAGAGTTTGATTGAGATTGATCTTCCACTCTGCG
This sequence comes from Agathymus mariae mariae, assembly GCA_018251895.1. Classification (NCBI taxonomy): domain Eukaryota; kingdom Metazoa; phylum Arthropoda; class Insecta; order Lepidoptera; family Hesperiidae; genus Agathymus; species Agathymus mariae. The sequence continues at coordinate 9,300 of DWPT01000028.1, forward strand.
TCGTTGGAAGGCACTTTCAGGGACTCGATCAAACATTGTTGAAGTCTATTAACGTCAAACATTGATACTATATATTTTTATATAAACGGACATAACAAAACTATGTCCCGTTCTTTCACCTCTCTCCCACTCTCGTTCAGTCCTGATAACTCTGATAGTTGACTATGATAGTTCGTTAGGCTAAGCGATAGCTACAAACGCTTCAACGTTGCGCATACAAAAAGTAGATAGTAAATACAACAAATGGACTTTTACATTAATTTTTTGAACGATGTGAGTTCTCGGGGATATAATTTAATGTAACCACAGTACCTAGATTATTAAAACTAATCCACTATTATTCCTCATGTGCGTCGACCGGTTCAATTTCGGATCTCCTGGGAGTCGTTTACTTCATTGTTACTAAAATTACTATAGTAAATTTATTAGATGTACGTAATGATAAAGTAAGTCGTTAGGAGTCATTTCCACGTGTAGGTCGCAAATGAACAAATACTCGTAATTCTCACAGCCGGACGCCGCACGTCAATAGTAACAGGTCGATCGAGTTGAACTGGATAAGCTGTCCGTCTTAGTTGTTATCATTTTGGAAGTCGTAAGGCGTTCTCGGAATATAATTTCCTACGCTTACTTACTAATCTATCCATCCATCCGCACTGTAGTAACATGATAGAGTACGCTTCAAGCCCCAGAGAAAACGTTCCTGTACTAATTTCGAATCACTTCGTTATGTGCATATTGGCAACCACTCGATTAAAGGAAAATATCTTTAGCAATTTAATTAAATTAATTTCAAAGGTATGTGAAGTTTATACTAATCCACAGTTAGCTAGCGCAGTGAACTGTGCTCTTACCCGTCGTATTGTAAAAGGAGACTCGAGCCGAACAATGGCACAGACGAGCGGCGTTGTGATGATAATGACCCAAATAATGTTTGTTATTTTTTTTTTTTACTTAACAATACCTAAAACTCAAGGGGTTTCCATGCCTAGTCACAGGGTAACTAAATACAAGCTATGCACAACGCAGTCCCGGGTATACATACCTAGCCGGTGCGCCTCGCTGAGCAATAATGGCGCCGTGAACTGAATAACTAATTAAACGTGTTAATGGCCGCACTAAGCTGCGGTTCTGGATGGAATATGGCCGTATTAATGAACAAAAATATAATAAAGTACATTACGCTGTGCTATTTAACGATGGCAATTTACAAACGGCATCAAAACAAAGACAGGAAGATGGAAGAGAATAGTATATCGTTACTGTGAGAATTATTATCCGTTGTATATTTATTGTTATCATTTATCGCGTACCGTGAAATATTAGAATAAGTTGCCCCCGGCACTGCCGCCGCTCGATAATGTTTTGTCCTCAAGTCGACATTGAATAGGTTTTTGTAAGTATGTGCGTTTTCCCCAAGACTAGATCGTCATTTACCATCAAGTGGGACTGTAATCCAGCATTAGTTTAATAAATAAATAAAAAAATGACATTACAAATGGTCGAAACAAATATTAACGGGACTTAGTCGCAGGGTGTACTAAATAAAATTAAATAACCGGTTAATTATAACATAGCTTGTAGATAGCAGTGAATGAAATGGGATTATTGAAGTTAGGAGAACACAAAATCAAATTGGTAAGCAATATATTATATGGTCACTGACTTTAGTTTTAAAAAAAGTTTAGGGAACCGGCGTGACGTATGTTTTCGAGTTTGGAGTTCCGTAGGTCGTAGCAGTAGAGGAGTTGTGGTAAAACGAGGAAGAGTGTGTTAGAGTACTGAGAACAAGGGATTCTGAGGAGCGGGGGATTCGGTCATGGGTTAAATGGAAAAAATTGAAATTTTCTAAGACATACGGAGGACATTTTTGATTAAACAGGATATTGTAGAGAAAAGTGAGACTGAGCATTTCAGCGAAGACGATTAGGGAGCCATTTAGAGTTTTGAGGTGCGAAATTCTGAAATATGGTCATATTAAATTAGTATAAATTGATTTTCAACAATCCACAGGCACAATGTATGAATGTATACTATACTTATACACGTGGATAGAAACTCCCTCTCTCCCACGAAGGAAAAAATGGATTTACCATAAATAAAAGTAGGGAGGTTCTATGCATTTATAGAAGTATACCATCATACATTGTGCTTGCGGATTGTTGCAAAGTAAATTAATACTAATTTAATGATAATGAATTACCGCAAAGTAACGCCTGATACTATCAACAATATGGTCATATTTTCGAAGTCCAAATACAAATGTGGTGTTTGTGATGTCACATTTGTGTAAGTCCACGCCACCCGTAACACAGGGAATCCTAGTGCGGGGGTGTGAGTGTGTAAAACGTAAAAACGTAAACCGTATGCACAAATTTTGAATGCGCTCAAGCTTGTTTAGTAATGTCGAGATAGCAGACATCGGCATAGAAAAGTATAGGAAGAACTAATAATTGAAAAAGCGAAATTTAATTGGAATATGAAGAACAAGAACATTCTTAAGTCGTCCGAGTGAGCCCACTGCGGCAAATAGTTTGTTACTTACTTCAGTGAGGTGCGGTACCTAAGAAAGATATTCGTCTACATAATTCCCAGGTTTGAAAGTGGATTCACCGTTTAAATGACTTGGGTATGATTTCCACACGTACCTCTAATATTTCAATAGTTGTGTACCAACTCGCGTGTGTTTGAAATTAATTATAACTTGCCAGTGAGTTCTCCGCAACGTTGTCAAAGGTACGCGACATTATTAACTTAATTGTAAAGTTTATGTATAAAAGTATCCATGATTTCAAAATTTTTTGATTGTAACATCTAAAATCATTTTTTCAAATATTTTTCTTCCACGATTTCTCAAACAGTTCACGTCAGAAAACAGAATACTCGTAAACGTATGTTATGCCTATGACTTTCACAGGAAATAACTCAGCATTGCAACAATAAAAAACGTATAGGATTGTAAAAATGTGTATTTGTATCGTATTCGAAGCTAACGCAATTTATTATCGCGCTAATCTACATACCCGATCGTACGTGTATCACGTGATTGCGATTTATAGGGACCACTCGCTTGTCTGCCAACCTGTCTGACTTGTACCATCAAATTTTCTCCGAATATACTAAACGAAATATTTGATATTTGGTACACGTGCAGAATTGTCTGATGTAATGGCCGACGTATACACCCGATAAATTCATTCTGATTTTGGGGGTTAATTAGAATGCAAACCAAATCTCGTTTCGAGTGCCCAATCTGACATATCCAAGTAAATTGTTCGTTGTGCATGATCGCCACCATTGGTAGCTTCCCTATTTTTTTATGTTTACGTTAAGATGAATAAAAAAACCTTAATGCTACTTTTATTAATTCTTTTTTCTGTTTTAATTGTTCTATTTCATATCCATTTATCTGACATCATCTTAGGCTCTTTTGATTTGAAGTGAAATTAAGTTTTGATTTGTTTTCTCGTGAATCGTGTTATTTAATATAAGCAAGTTAAAATGTTAAAAAATTTTTATATGGGTGTCAAGTTGATTAGTTAACTTGATAAGAAATATGCATTTAATTTAATAAAACGGAAACACATGCGTATGACCTTTGGATATTGCTCGTTGTTGAAGGGAGATGTTGCAATGACTGTAAACGCTGAGTGTAGAGCCATGGAACACACTTTACTGTGCAAAATCGAAAGTATCGTTACTTTGCCGCTAAGAAACTTGGCAGTTTCATAATTTATTCAGCTGTAGCTATGTTCATCGAAAGTTCTGTGTTAAAGTGTATAACAATATTTCATCCTACAATGTCCGAAGCCCAAAACAGCTCGCAGATGTCAGCTCCGGCCCATCAAGACGCGAGATATTCATAATTTTAAAAAGGCATAGATATACATTGTATAAATCCTTGCTTAATACAGAAAACTCACGAAAAACTTGTTTTAAATTACCTAAGAAACGAGTTTCGTCTCTACAGAGCCTCATACCACGCTTTCAATTACTACTTTATTGGTATTTCATGTCGATTCATGCAAGCTAATATACCGTAGCGATGCCAGAGTCATTAGGAACACGTAAATCAGTATTGTAACGGAAGAATAACAGCTTAATCAGAGTTTCATTAAAGTTTGTTTACAGCGTCTTTGTTGTTTCCGTATGTGCAAACGTATTTGCTGCGTTTAGATCTGCTGTTCGAGAGAAGCACTGGCGAATGATGGTTTTTTGTGTCCAGCAAATTACTAACAGCTTGGAAATTCTCAGACATTGGGTTGGGTGGACATTTTTGGTTTTCATGAGAGAAATAATGAGGCGAAAACCAGCAATAGTCATTTAAGTCACTTGTTTGTATTTGGCTGTAAAAGAGTAAGAAGTATCTAATTTATTTTCATAAGGTTTTGGCATTGTTTCAGCAAGTTAAGTGTTGAGTTTACATTGAAGATTGTTTTTTGATGTCAACAGCTGACAACTGGACAGAAAATCTATGGTAAGCATCTATAAGAGTCGAATTTGACGATCCGCCGGTCCACTTGGCATTAATTTAAAGACTAGCAGTGCCGGTTCGACTCTCGGCCGGGGCAAACATTTTCGTGACCGATAATAGTTAAGTGACGGTAAAAGTAATTTTACCTGTCTCTCTGAACATTGCAATTAATAAGTAAACCACATAATTGTTAATCCTAGAAGAGTGCTTGGTAACAAATCGGGCAACGCGAGCACAATGCATGGGTAACGTCGACGTTGGATGTGCTCTCGCCCAGCAACTTCTAAAGAAGGAACCAACCGCCATTCGTTTGTCTATTGTGCACCAGGTTGCACCGATGGCTGATAAGGTTGTCTCAATTCGAGCTGCTCACACGCTCACCAGGGACCTTTACAGATGGTCGTATGCCGCGTGTGGACACTACTTCGCGTGTTTTGTTTTACGAACACAGTTATAGTATCAACTAATAACTACATCGTAATAGAACGGCTACGCTCCAATAGACATTGGGGCTGAACGTGTCGCGATGCTCCGTTAGCTTTCTCGGAAACTTTTCCTGGCTTCCATATAACATTAAGTCGCTGATGGCGCTTACTTCAATTTTTGCAATAAGAATACAACACAGCACATAACGCTTTAGTCTTGCCAAATATGTAGTAAAAGTAAGTCAGTTGTAGATTGACAAGTGTCACACACCTTTGAGACCATTACGGGAAGCTTTCGGGTGTGCAGGCTTCCTCACGCTTGTCTTCACTGAAGCTAGTGATCATCGATTTTTAATATGCACAAAACTGAACCTAATGAATGGATCGGTTCAATTTATAAGGAGCCAAATGGTGTCACTATAACAAAATTTTTAATATTTAATGACACATACTTTATGAAGGCGGTACTTATCATGATCGGCAAGACTGTCCTACGCATCGTCACACATTCGGACAATACTGCAACAATTATAGACTTCAGTCGTGAGTTCCAGTATTTAACTAGTCAAATCTGCATCCAGATATACACCAGGGGCATGCGAGGTAGACAGACAGCCAATTCTGGATGGTCAGTATACTGAATATATCAAATCAAAAACTACAGTATCTACCTAATAAACAGTACTGAAGCTACAGTAGATGCCATCACAATTCGGAACTGAACAGATATCATGGCTAGACGAGGTATGTCCAATAGCAATCAATACTGGATACCCTTTTTACAAACTTTACTGATTTAGTAACAAAGTGTGGTTGAAACAATTGGAAGGTGCGCTTGGACTTGTGGTCCGGAGCGAGAGGGATTTTGTATACGTTGTCCTGTTGCCTGTACCTTGTAACAATCTGTGAACTCTACTACTGTGGAAAATTGGCTTCAGAAGTCCTTGGGTTGCAGTAGCCGCTGGCACCAGATGAACACCATTAACCATCTTGCTTATCAATGAAGAAAGTATTTTTTTTTTATTTCAGTAAGTACATAGTGTTGAATTTTTACAGTTTATCTTATTTTATTAATTCACATCTGGATTCATGATTGAAGAAATAAATTGTGAGTTTCTGAAATCCGCGAAACATTTCCAGGGATAACGAGTTTTTGGAGAGACACTGATTTCAATTTCTTGACAAGTAGGTCAGAGCATTTATCTTCGTAGGGCTATTGTTTGATCAAAATTGATATAAGATAAAGAAAGGAGATACGTGTCTGTTCCTAAAGACAAAATATGAATAAAGCTTAATTAATAGTTTTGAAAATGAACGAATTTCTTTTTGTATAACTATAATTGTTCGACACAATAATAACAAATTAATAAATAAACACAAATGCATTCTTACCCAGTCTTAGTCCTTGTACGAGTATTTACACAAATATTTAATTAATAACACAAATATTTGACTTAACTAGTTATCGAATAAGTCACTATCGACGGGACGATAATGACGAGATTTAGTCATAGCTTTTTCATAACTTTGGAAAACAAAACATCGCCACAGCATCAAACTCCTTATAATTTACTTCCTGAGTCCATAATAATTTAGTCTATAACAGTAATCAACCGAAAACAATATTCTGCTTTAATATTCGCTCTTTCGCTATACGGCCACGCAGTGAAAATTCGGAAAGATTTTGGCCAGCCGCCACTGCTAATCCTTGGCAATTTCACTATGAATGATAATTACAGCGAATTCAAGCCGAGCTCTTTGTAAGGTTAAAGGTTAAATTATTCAAAAAATCATTCAAGGTAATTTGGATAAACTTTGAGAAAACAATTATGTTAATGGACATTAAGAAGGAATTAATTTACAGACAGTTTCGCAAAACCGGCATATTTAGTATAAGTAGATATCTATGGAATGCAAATTTTTTTTTATCATAGCATACGACGAACGATAGATAATGTTGCATATTTAATAATTACAGCATTCGTTAAAACTTGTTACTTGTTCCATCTGACATGTCAACTAAAAATGTAAAGTGTAATCTGTGTGGTAAAAAACTGCGCGATTGTAATTTGTTACAAACTAGACCTCTCTGTCATTTCTCTAATTTATTTTTATATTATTATTTTTTCTCGTTCTGCGAATTATAAAAACATATATTAATTTATATTTTTTAAATTTATTAACGGATTGCAATGAAACAAACTTTAAGTATTAAATGACGCTTACAGCAATACATTAGTTAGAACCAGAACGAAATCGGTCAAGCCGTTTCTGAAATTAGCGGGAACATAGGCACAAACAAACAGACAAAAATTCTAACATTTATAGGTTCTATTGCGTTACTAAAGGCCCCTAATAATATTTTTTCTCGTATATCTTTCATGTACAGAAAGCGGTCAGTATAAAAAATCGGTATACTTTGAACGTTTACTAACGCCATCTATTGACAATTGTTTGTATTACATTTTTATGGATTATTCTTAATGTATCTAAAATAAACATCCACATATGTAAAAGTTATTGTGTGACGTGCACATTGACGAACCTTGACCGATCTAGAATTATTTACAGTAACCCACGTGAAATACCAGTTAGTGGTCGCAGCGCAGCACGGCTAATGACGCCTCTGATGGATGGGCGCGGGCGAGCCACCTGCGCCTAATGCTATATTTTACTAAAGCTACACATTACAACAGCTGTACATTAGTAACGCGGTTAGAGCGGGATAACGTCGTCGGAGAAGCGACACAACGTGCTCTGTCCTTTTCAAAAATGGTTGGTTAGAACGGAGGAGCATTATGTAAAATAGATGATAGGCTATAATTGACACGATTTGTGTGCTATAAAAATATTAATAATAAAAAAAATTAACTTTAGTTATTCAAAAATAGTGTATAAGTATTATATATGTTTAATTACGGTAGGGAAAAGCGGATCCAGAGTTTAAAGTTTTAAGTCATTTAAGAAATCGTGGAGGATTGCTACTGGAGTGTATGTCGTAGAAACAAACTTCTTTAAGGCAAATTTATCAGTTAATAAACAGTTATGGAGTATTTGGGATTCTAATACATATACTAGTAGTAGGTACAATTATATCTACTACAAAAATGTGTTTGTGTGGTACTTATGTCAGTATATCACAAATATACTTCTTTGGCGAATTTTTTTTATCATTTAATCAAATTTGGCATTAGTGATCAAAATGTGGCGTTAAATAAATTGAAGTTTGAGTAAACAACTATAATAAAAAAAATTAAAGTTATTTTTTGAGATAATTTCTTTTTCTCCCAAACAAACCTAGAATTAATTACTTAAATTACTTAATGAGTTAATATTTGATAAAATTGTATTAACCACTGTTATATTATATTATTGTCATCCACTTCAAGTTTAAAAAATATGTTTTAACTTGAGTGGATAAAAAAAAAGTATTTTATTAAATATTGAAAATTGGAACTAGATATATTAATATAATATAGACAGAGTGTAACCTAATAGTAGGAATTTAATAACGATATAATAATATATTTATAACTATTATATTCTTTGAGTTAAACTTTATTTAATATAAATCTGAGTTTATAAAATATATAATGCCAAGTGATTCTACACTGAAAAGTCAAACGACATTTGTTGATTATAATAACGCGTGGCAAAAACTTTACGCGTTGATCATGTTTGATGAAGGGCGATAATAAATTATAAATATTTATATTATATTATTTAAATTTTCCATTATTCATAACTCAAACAAATATGACAAACAAAATTATGAACGAGTTACGTAATCGTTTGTGCGTTCGATTTTAATTAGTCATCGAGAATTTACGCTTAATATTAACTCCGTAATGAGGGTTTATCAATTAATTTTAATGGAATTAATTATATATTATAATTTTATATTGTTGGACCGTTCAATATAATAATCATAGCATAGTACTATAAATAAACAGGAAGTATTCGTCGACAAATACTCGAAACACGGTAAAGCGATAAAAGAATCTGGGCAGTTCACGAACAAATTTATAGTTTTGAAGGTTTTGTGGCAGTTAATCATAGCAATTCTATCTATCTATCTATCTATATATCGGTCTTTTATTGTCCACTGCTGGATATAGGCTTCCCCTAATTGGCAACGCTCCGACCGTTTCCGAGCTCTGTCGTCCGAGCCGTGCCCGACGGCTCTCACCGTCTTCCTCAGATTACAGAGATTATGATGTTTATAAGTATAAAGTAGCCATCGAAATTTCTTCTGGCGCTGATCTGCTTAAGCCCAATAGCATTTATAAAGTAGTAAAATTTGTAGAAATATCATTTTCTAGCAGGAAATAGATTCACGTATCCCATATACACGTTGGGCGGATAAGTGGGACCGTGGCAAGTCCGTTGCCAGAATACCCAACATTGCCCAGCGTTCCCTCATCATCATCAAGTTATAAGACTATGATGTCACGATGTGTGCTGATGATACTGTACTAATGACGAAACGGGACCGATTCCATATAAAATTAGGTAAGCTTTGTATAATGCTATTGCAATGAATATGATATGATATAATTTAGACAGATAAAAGCATTAATGATCGGTGCGGTAGCTTTTGGTATTGTTGCGCAGCGCAGTGGGTTTTTACGTTAGCTTTGAAGGGGACGATAGTAGAGGCATCGTCAAATACACAAACTTTACAATCTACAATAACAGCACATCGGCGTAAACTAAGTTTTAATTAGGACAAAGTGTACCTGAAGTAAAAACTCGTTGCAATTATCTACGTCCAACCGCCGCGGCCGGCGCGACGCGGTGGCTCGCGTTGCCAACGAACGTCGGAACTCGGGTTTTATACCGAGTCGGGAGGTTGATCGATTGCCCCGAGACGCTCGCCAATAACCGTTAACCTCGGTCTTCGTAAGTGCCTCCAGGTGTGTTATACAATGAGTTTACAACTAGATAATAATTAATCCGATTGCCATCAAATTTCAATCTATCATTTGGTACTACTTCCACCGCCTTCAGAGTTTCAACTGTAACCAGTGCTTGTTGTCACACGTTGTGCCAATAATGTTGTTGATTGTGTTATGAAATGCAAAGCTCACCCGTCCATAAAAGAATCGCGGATCATCCCCCAGGTTTGAATCTACGCACCGTAAACAAACAAAGTTTGATGAATTTCCAAAATTTAGGAAGGGAAAGGAGGGAATAAGGCAAAGGGAAAATGAGGAAAAAAAACCTGTGACTTTACCTTTCATGAAAACTACAATATTTTAAATGTGAAACCGATGAAGTATGTTATATGAAATATTAAACGAAATACTTAAAATATATTACCTTCCTATTCTAACAAATTTATCACATACGCTACGTCCGATTTAAAAAAACGATAACCTTTTTTTTCTCGTTTGTGGGACACAAATATATCCATATAACACACGCAGACATAGTCCTTCACAAGTAGTTACCGGAAATCCTGAATGGGAATCAGAGTTTCGTAATTCTATAATCCTCAATACCACATGCAGCGTGCGGGAGGAGTCTTCCCCCCAGAACTCTAACAGGCTTTGGGGAATAGCGTTGCGTGTAAACGCGTCGTGACATTAATCATTTTTTTTTGTTTGAATTATTGGTTTTCATACTTCTATGATTTAAAAATATTTGTATACATTCAAATTGTCCATACCAGCTTCATCTTTAACTAATTCATTCCTATTCCACGGAACATGTCCAATCCCTGAGATGACAAATGTTTTAGTGTTAGGAGTCGATAAACATTATACACATTACTTAAGTTGAAAAGTATAGAAGACGGTAGAAAAATCTCAGTACAGAATACGGTGCCCAGCCTCTTTTGTCTTTACCATTCTCTCTTTGTCTTTCTCTCTGCCATTTTAGTTATTGTCCGATCGCAACCCAAATGTTAATTCAACTTATAAAAACAATAATTAAAAACGTTAAAATCCCTTCTGCAATTTATAAGTAGAATATAATCCATAAATATAAGTTTCAAATATGCCAAGTATCATCTGAATCTGTTCAAAGGACCTACGTGCACCGACAGGCAGAAAAAAAAGTTTCTGCTTCTATATCCTTAACTAAGTTTATCTATATTAGAAATATTTTGATATACAGATTAGGCGTATCGAAGCTTTTTAATAACTGTTCATAAGATTAATTTGTCAATCTCTTTAATTTCTTTTTGCTCTAGTTTGCATCATGTGACAACCCTGTCAAAAAGTCCGTGCGGTATAAGCGTTTCTATCAAAGCTGATGCCGCTCACTGTTTTAATAGTCTTAATCGCAATATGTACGATACCTCAGTAGACTGGAACATAGTAAAATCTAGTTAGAGCGATGTATATCTAGCTGTGGTCTTGTGTTGTTAATATTCACGCCCATCGGGCTCAAACGCCGTGTCCATGCATTCCTGTGAGGTTTGATATTGCATGCAATCTAGCAAGGTATTATCTGTGAATTAATCAACCTCACCAAAGTGCAAATAAATCATAGTGTACACATGGGTACCGAGTTGATATATAGATGGACATGATGTGGGATTTAAGACTTATATAGTTACACATATACTAATAGTAATGTAACACTCGCACACTAACACCCTGGCATTAGGTATCCCCATATTACGATACACACAAATGAGACATCACAAACGCATGGTGCTGAGTAAAAAAAAATCGGTCACATGTATAATTGTGTCGGAACCGGCACAGTATCTATTAAATTGAGCTGTTGCATAGCCGTAAATGGTATACAAGTAAAGTTTAACTACAAAGCACTACTATTAAATGTTGGCAGCACTTACCACGTTAATGCTGTGGCGCCCTCTAACAGCTTCAGCAAAAAAAAGTTTTGTACCCCACCGTTGGTATCTCACCAAACAACAGGGAGCGAGCTAACAAGGCGCATTAGCTCATTATCACGAAAATCGTCGTCGAAGTCGCACGTCGTGGCTACCCTCTAACTGTGCAGTAGGGATGTTATGGAGATCCGTTACCGTAACCGAAACTATCGGATATATGAAATAAAAAAATATCCGTAACGGTAACTGAATCCGATAAAAAGTTTCTAAATAAAACACGCGTTGCCAGGTTTTAGCCGAGACAATATTCTAGCCGTGTCGCTGTCATTTTTAGACAATTTTTATTATTAAATTTTCCTATGATTATAATACCAGATAATAGCTAAAAATAAAGTCAAAGTGTCGTCACCTTATAAATACGTGCTCCATTTTTTTCGACCCACAAATCATTTTATATCCAAAACAATCGGATAATCCGAAGTAATTTCTTATCGATAACCTTAACCGGTAAATTACTATCAATATATCCGTATCCAGATCCGAAATTTCATATCCATAACATCGCTACTGTGCAGTAGCTATTGTGCAGTGATTTCTTTGTGTGTTATTTAAGTAGTGTCAAGTTCAGAAGGAATACATCTAGTCTAATTGTTCAATATGTTAACATAAGGGTATTAAAGTTTAACTTCAAAGCACGGATTACCAAATAATAGAACAAAAACTGTCCTTGGCAGCTGTGATCTCTCGTACATGTTCATTACATCCCATGTCCAAATGATGTGAGCTGTTGTGAGTTCATGACACTTTATTAGGGTTCGATACATCCGATGAAAAATTAACCCCTGTTTTCTCCAATTTAATTACAGGACAGGAATGTTTAGTGTAAATAAAAAAAAATTGATCTGACTCTGAGCGTATATATATTACATGTTCAAAAACTTTTGCCAACTGCATATCAAATAAAAGAGCTCTGTATGATAGGCACAAATCTATTTATCAATACCATACAAAGTTATAAGCTGTTAAAAACTGCAGGAAAAGCTATCATCATCCTCCAACTTTGAAACTAATCAATCTAACATGAGTTAAAAAAAAACCTGTAACATACACCCACACTTTTACGCGTTTATAGAAAATTCTAATTGTGCGACGTGAGTTTAATATTTATTTATTACACAATACATATAATGTGAATTATATCCGTAGTGGGGCGCACCCACCGTTGCCTTTGTATGCGAGTATGTTGCCGATAAGCGGCTGTAGGCACGTTGGATACATCCGGCCCATATGGGACGCAGCGATGTACGGGGCACGATAAAGGGACGAAACAGTCAGGTAGTTAATATCAATAAAATAACTATATACTTGTGAATTAGTCTCTACAATATATGAATGATAATAATAATTATAAACAAATGTTGACACACTCACGTCCCCGTAGTATATAGCAGTAGTATCTATGTAGTAGTTTGCGGGTGGCATGGATGTACACAAATATGACATCACAATCACTGAGGAGATCCCGAGATCAAAGTTTTCGTGTGTCACATAAACCAGGAAACTTGTTTTAAAAAAAAGCTCACAGAGGTGATTTTTTGTATAAAAAATGTAATTAATTTTATAGCCGGACAGTATTATTACTAAAAATTTGATAGAAAAGTGATTAATATGGTGGAGTTGGTAGAGATAGGGTAACTGAAGGGCTAAGAAATCTATCATGAGAAAAACACAAATATTTGATCCCTTCCCTTATGTATTTATTTTGTACTAATTGATGAAAACCCTGGGATAACATTGCGATATTCTAAATGACACCCGTTCCTCTTTCGAATTTCGAGACGGACCCCAACAAATGTCCAACAATTTCCAAAATTGTTGTAAAATAATTATAACATTAAAAATTGTGGGTTAATTGCCCATATACGGACGTTCATTTAAACATGTTGTTTTATCAATCAATCAATCAATTAAATTAATGCGTCCCCTACTCCATACAGATAATATGCATTTATTCGATCCATACATAATAATGACCAGTGAGTCGTAAGATTATCACAGTCACAAAAAATATACATATATATAAAATGATTATATTTTTATAGTATCATACCATAACACACCCTTACGAAAAATCAACTAAGTCATAGAAACATCATTAATAACAAGCATGTAACAAACTTTCACGAAGAGGTTTCTACGTACATTTTTAATTAAACAACTTCATCAAGCGCTCACAGTACACGAGGCGGCTCACTAAATTCGTAGCACAGACTTAATTAAAAAGTGTAATTATATCAGAATTCATTGACATCGACGTTCTCGAGTAACAGCCGGCGACCGAGTTGACGGAGCACGCGATGGTAAGCGACCACCGCCGTCATGCACATGTGACATGAGCACGTGGACGTAAATGACCCGGTGAAGGTTAAATTTGGTTGCTACCTAGTGATCCAGTGCTACAATTGTTATAATTATATACCGTCGATAAAAAACCTTTGTATCTTCAACATGTGTATTGAAATCATTCACTCTTTAGCTTTTTATTCTTCATAGTAATGTAACTTAATGCTTGCCAACAATATCACTTGATGGTAAGTGTTGATGAAGTCTAAATGTCCTATCAATGTGAATTATGGAGCGCGTTATTAAAATAATACTATGAATTTAAAACAATGTTATAAAAATTTTAGTACTATAAACAGTGAGAAGGTAGGTCGAAAAAAGACGATGTCAAGAAGAGTATGGTAGAAAAAATTAACTACCTCCATAAAACTGCTTTGCTTTTTAAATTCCCCTTAATAGTTCAACATTAAACTATAATTTAAAATGCAAGTAAAACTACTCACATTTGCAGCAGTATCATAAAAATCCAGCTCAACGAGTTTACCCTTAAAATCCCAAGAGTTCTTTTGCATTGACCTAGTTAATCCTGTACTAACTTACTTGGCTGGCTCGAGACGCTATGTTGTAATCCAATACACACAAGTATGTACCGTATATATTAGGTATATGTCTTACCGCAAACGTTGAACTGTTAACAGAATTGCATTATTGTATTGATAACATCAGGCTTTATCTGTCAACTGATAGACGCAGATCTCGTGGGGCCCTCCGGTTATTGCATCCCGTTACTACAATCCTCTAAATGTTGTCAGACCATCAGGACGGAGGGCGGTCAACGCTACGTTAGCCAATTCGTGGTCTTTAATCGAGATCTCATTTGGTCCACTGGCTATTGGTTCTGATATTATTCAGCCCACTGCCATTTCAGTTCGAGTTTTTGTGCTACTTCGGTGAGCGTAGTTCTTTGTGCAAAAGGGAAGCGAGGAACCCGTTTTTTTAAAGGACTCCCTGGAAGTGCAAATGAAACAGTTAAAAAAAGTTCACGGTTTGTTTTAAAGAGAATAGTAGGCAGACAGGTAAAGAACCGTTCCATCAGGAACTAGTTCCATTGGAATAGACCTGGATTCTTGTCGTATAGAGCCCACGCCGCCCGTTTCATCCGCTCAGGAAGTTATATTACTAAAACCAAAAGTTGGCCAGGATTCAAGGTTGAATTGTTCTTCTTATTTATCACTCTTAGTTTCTTGCCTTTTGTGAAGCAAGTCAGTCGAGTGGCCGGCTCGCAGCACGACGCTGCCGTGAGTGGTACGCGGCAACAAATCAACCCGTTACAGCATTTACGTAACATTTTCCTCTCTAGACTGTTACGAGCTGAAACTCCTCTACTTATTACATTACTTTGGATAAATTATGGTGTAATATATTTACAATTTTCCCGTTGGGGCCCATAGCACAAAGTACGGATCCCTGTGTAGAATTCTGCTGTCATCAACTCCAAGACTCTATGAGGTATGTCATATATTGTTACTATTGATTCACATATATTTAATATATAATGTATTTGATAAAGCAGCATTTAATGATGTCAATCTATAAATAATGTGTGTAAGTAGTTCCATCCATCCTTGAGTTTAACTGGTGTTCAGGTGTACCCTGCTATGCAACAGAAGAGGCAATGATGAGGTCCCGAAAGATCACTGGGCTCTGTACCACTTAAGTAAATACCGATTTTAACCAGGCATTATATTGAGGTACCACTAGCCTACTCCAAACGTAATGTAGAAGTTCTTAACGTATTTCGCTTGTAATATCAGAGAGATAGTTATGAATGAGGTTGTGAGTCGGCCTGCACAACTCTCATTGCGTCCTAAACATATACTAAGATTATTTTTCATAACGCGCCATGAGATTACTGTAAAAATAACCACGAACACAAACACACACACACACACAATCTTGTTACTCTATCCTCATATAAACGGAATTTTTAATTTGTAAAATAACCACAAACTCACCAACATGTTTTATGTTTTTAAAGTCAAAAAGGTTTACCAAAAGGCAGACAGGTCATTTGATAGTAAATGGGCATTGTCGCCTATGGACATAGGCAACACCGTAAGAGTCAACATTATAATGCCGGCCCTGGGGGAGAGTTCTTTTATACTTTTTAAGGACTACATATCACAGTGCTTCGGGAATGCCTCAGAAGAAAGCTTGTTCGACTATTTGCATGTGCGCGGCAGAAAAGATCGCAAGAATCGGTTAGTGTAGAAACCAATCGCCACGAATTCAGTCGGTGTTGATGGAATTTTATTCTTCCGCTGGTGGTGCACTCACCGTTGTAATAGTAATAGAACAGTCAAAGAGAACCCAAGGATTAAATGTTCCAGTCAGTACTTGATTCGTGGGTCATGGACGTTTCGAACTCCGCGTTTAAGTACCGCGACAAATTGATTGAGCTCGTACTTTGGCGACTCTACCCAAAGGTGATAGCAGTACTCCATATGAGGCGTGACCTGTACTTTGTAAAGCATAAGCAGTGAAGTATCAATTCATCCTGTGCAGAACGCTGAGTTTTTTTTTAAAGACAGCTTAGCTTTACCTTCCAAGTGACGTCGGTGCTGCTCATCATTTGAGATGTCAACTCCCAGAATTTTGATACTAATAGTTTCTCTCATATATCCTTCATGTACCGAAAACGATCAGCTAGAATTTTGTGTTACAATTATGTGTATAGATATGTTATTTAATGTCTTTAATAAAAACAAAAATCATCAAATTATTAAATTTCATCTATGAACAAAATGTTGTTTTGTGATATTTTAGAATTCTCAATATGCTGTTTGCATTTTTAATAACATATTTGGTGAACAACTTGCCTCTAACACTTTTTACTAACTACCGCCAAAGTCACAATATCACTACCCAATAAAAGCGATTTTTGTCTTGTATTCAGTCTGTATATAATATTGTGATGTGAAGCAATACGGTAAGGAAGCAAGTAAACTAAGAACACATACCTACTTACAATGTTTAATACATAACAAAATAAAACACTGGAAATAATTTCGCAGACGAGAACACACGTCCTAATATTTTCGGTTATTTTTGCAACACTACAAAGTTCATGTCATCCAATTTGTGCAAGTTTCATATTTCCCCTCGAGTCTAAAGTCACTACTTTGAACTTTCTATACAATCTCAACTTTGTGCACGAATTCATTTAGCCGTCTCACAAAACCTATGAAAGTATTTTTGATTTCATTGATAAGTTGACAAAATCGAGAACAAATTCGACATTTTACTTTTTTAACTCGAACGCAAACAGAAGAGTGTTATAAGCTTACTCTTAATTTGTTTCCGGCATAGCAGTTTCCAACGGGATGAACAGATTTTGATGTAGTTTTTCGTTTGTTTGAAAGGTGACATAATTGTGTTCTTAGCTATGACTCAAGAACAACTGTTCAACTGTTCAAATATCATCAGCTTCTTCATGGAGATCAGCTCTATTTGATGAAAGGATGTTAGCTTTGTGGTTCATTTTGGGTCACTTTATTCTTTACTTGTGTTAAACTTAGATTTCAACGGCGCAGATTCACTACTGTGAACTTACCAGTTACTGTAACCGACGGACAGGCATGTCAGTGAAGTGACGGGAAAGACTATAAGATTCCGCTGTTCAAAGGATACAAAGAACCCTAAAAACCTTATGTAGCACTTGACAAATTTATCAGGCACGTTAATGTTCCGTTGTTGGGCACAACCGTGCGTCCTCGTGACTTACGGCATCACGGTGCAGCGAGCCAACACTTAAAGCCACTCACTGCGAAAACTGGATTACATTGTGAGCACCTACAACTAACTTTGTTGTCCCGTAATGGTCATTAATGTAGGCCGCCGTTCTATAACCGTAGTCGGCGTGTACGAAACGGGATTACGGAGCTGGGAATAAGGAAAAGTTGTGATAGAGGAAAAATGCTTGATGAACTGTATTACATTTAGCGCGATTATTTTATTGATACGAATTAAGCGAACTGTTCAGCAATCGACCTGGTGTCAGATGGTATGATGGTCTATTGATTTTACCTCAAAGACGTCCTTAAATATAAAATCGTATAGGAAATTGGCTGCAAATTCTTTTTAAGGGCCTAGAAAAGATCACTTCTTTTTCTTTAAATTTTTGAAATTAAATTTCTTTGACCTCGGATGAGTAGTATTGTTCAATATTTCTGATGTACAGTATGTATATTTTGATGTACAGCATCATTGTAGATAAGTTTTTTTTTATACATACCATATGAAAGTATGTAGGTGCCGTGGTGGTGATAAAAGTGAATAGATGTTGCCAGATACCTTATCATGAGTTCATAGAAGACACAAATATACGTAGGAGCTATAGAATAGATAACAGGCATAATAATGGGCAGCAGGCGTCGATTGCATAAAACGAAATCGACACCAATCCGTTTCGTACGTTTGAATACAATGCTAAAGAAACACAATACGTATTTTAATTAAGTTTTGACGGACGTATAAAGTGATTGACGAGTTATATCTAGCTTCATAGAGTAAACATGTAAAATTCATAAAACGCGCAATAAAAGTTGAGCAACATTTTTTTTTGATGCAGCTATTAAGCGAACGTAATTTTTTCCGTAGTCAATTCGCACGATGTACACAGGACAGGTAAAGGAATATTTCAATATACGTTATCGGCACTGCAAAGGCTATGACAATGACCCATCAGAGTGGGTTGAAACTCGATAAGTCGATAGGTATATAACATAATTATGTACTAATAAATAAGCAGTCTTCTTTTGGAGGTTTTGGAGTGTCAGCCAAATAAAAAGTAGGTTCTCATCCTCGTTATCACAAAGGTGCAATAAAAATAAACTCCCTCTGCCTCGCTCTCTCGTTTATCTACACTCGATTTAGTATCCCTTTTAAATGTAATGACGGATGCGATACGGATTATTGCAATATACTCACTAGTCGAGACAGCGTAAATTGGAAATTACGTTAATTGCTTACCTAGAACAAAATAAATACACGTTATAAATAAACATTCATTAAATTTAATGAAAATGGTCAATGCGATCACAGTTCGACGTGTGTCCCTATAGCCCGATGTATAGTGTTAAAGTCAAAGTGATAAGTGTCAAAACCTAATGTAAGCGTTCCTTCAGTGACTGGCTGTCATTATTAGATAAACTCGTACGCCATGGCAGAGACATTCGGACAACATGGGTAAACAACTCGTCCATTAGTCTGCTGTGTAGGAGCATGGCAGGAAAGATCCAGGTCTCCTCAAGTACGAGGATGGACCCGAGCTTTGATGTAGATGAACACAGATTGAGTTGAAGCTCCTCACAAATTCATTCTTTGTTAGATCTTCTCACAATGAAAAGGATTAAGGTCAATATGCGTCTCGCTGGCCTACACTGTAAGCAGACTGAAAGCACCTACAACTTTGCCATCTCGTGACGCCGTAATGTAAACTAATGCAGTAAGATACCACTTTATTACTATAACCGGCATATTAACAGAGTAGGAATAATAGTTGCGAATTAACCACCTTTGCGTCAGCCTTAAGACTCTAGTCAGTTAAAAGAGTTACTTTACTACCTGCCTTTCGGCCGGTTTTATCAGAGAGTGTACATTGTACAGTTATATATTATCGCTACGTCAAAATTTTAGCTTCTCAGTGGGTAAAGAAATAATGCGGCATATAAGTCCAGAATTTTGTCATTATTTATCTTTTGCAAAAAAAAAATTACAAGAGAGTTCAGATTTTTTTTACAAGCGAAGAATCGCTTATGGCTCGATGTTCTCGTTTGTGTTGATCGCAAATGATAGACCTATGACAACAACTCGTTAATTTGAGTAATTTCAAAAGTAATATTCAAGAGTGCTTAGGCGCTTCGCAGGGCACGTAAAAGCTTCGCGCCGGTTGTCATATTACTCGATAACAATTTCGGACGGCATAAGAACTTCTGAGAATCGGGCCAGTAACACCTCTGTCAGTCTGCATTGGAGAAATATCGTGGAAATCTCTGGAAATTCTCAAATGTGAGGAAAGGTATGACCTTAATGTGTGTACACCTGTAAAGTGTTAATCCCAGTCATACAAAATATTGGCACAATATTAATCAATCTACTACAGATTATGTAAAGACCATACTCATTCGAAATAATGCCTTCCTACGGAGTACCCTATAAAATGTGCAAATGGATTGCCAGTTTTCTATCGGAGCGGAGCTTCAAGGTTGTCGTTGACGGAACATGCTCGGACACAAAGCCCATAAATGCTGGCGTCCCACAAGGCTTTGTGCTTTCACCTACACTGTTCATCATACATATCAATGATATGCTTGAGATTGGGGATATCCATTGCTATGCTGATGACAGTACGAGTTATGCTCGTTACACAGGTCGGGCAAATCTTTCTCAGGTGAAAATTGAGGAGAAGAGGAAAAAACTTGTGTCTGAAGTCGAGACATCTTTGGACCGGGTCTCGGAACGGAGTAGACAAAATTTAGTCCATTTTAACCCCGAGAAGACACAAGTATGCTGGTTAACCGCTAAAAAAAACCCCATTTGTCATAGCACCACAGTTCCAGAACATTATCTTTGGTGTTGACATCTCAAAAGAAGTTCAGTTTCGGAACCACTTGGTTAGTAAGGCCAAACTAGCTGCAAGAAAATTGGGAGTGTTCAACAGAGCTAAGCAGTACTTCATGCCCAAGCTATTGATCCGACTGCACATGGAGTACTGCTTGCCGGAGCCCCAGCTGGCCAAGTAGATCCGTTCAGCCACATTCAACGGCGAGCCGTTCGTCTTGTCGACGATCTCAAGGTTACAGACGGACTAAAGTCGCTTGAGTTGAGGAGAGACGTAAGCTCTCTCTGTTTAATCTACCGTCTGTATAATAGGGAATGTTCTGAAGAACTGTTTGGTTTAATCCCTGCGGTTGATTTTCGTCACCGCACCTCACGAAGTACCAGGTTCCATCAACACCACTTGGATACCTGACATTCGTCCACAGTTCGGTTCTCGCGTAGCTTTCTACCACGCATGTTTAAACTGTGGAACGAACTTCCTGCATCAGTGTTCCCTCCAAACTATGACATGGAGTCCTTCAAGAAGCGGGTCTATCATTTCCTTCTAGGCCGGCAACGCATTGGTGTCGCCCCCGGTGTTACTAGTGTCCATGTCCATAGACGGCGGTGAACACTTACCATCAGGTGATCCGTCTGCTCGTTTGCATGCCTAAGGCATAAAAAAATATTTTACATTCTTACTTTTACGATACGGAACTTTATGAAATGATCTATCTTTTAACTTTTAAAATTTTTCACGATTGCACAAGAAAATCTTTTATGCTTAGTTTCAATACAAAATAATTATTGTGGCATTTGCCATTGCCGTAATTTCAGATATCCGCAGCACCCGAAAGTTCTCTTCTTAAAATTTAGTTAATGTTATTCATTCGGCTCTGGTCATTTACTTCAAAGCCTGTTTTGTTCATCCCGCGGGCGCTCTGCGAGCGACTACATTTGGGTCCCCTTTGCGAATCGAATGCTTAATTTTAAATTGAAATATTTAGCATTGAAATACAATGTAATACCAGTAATGCCGCAAATACCTAAGGGAATTTGTTTAAAATTACGAATTTCTTTTTTAATACTTTGTCAGTAGTTGTATATCTGCACATTTAAAAACAAAATTATTCACAGAACAACTGGTCTAACACTTAAATTAAACTATTCATTTGTAAAATTTAGTTTAGCATCAATGCATGTTTTGCTTATATGTACACGAATAAAAAAAATTATGGCAAATATCATCCAAAGCAAAAAATACGTAAAATAACTACTAATGCTAAAATTAATCAACTACCAACCATCACAAATTTATAATATTAACCTTATATCTACAGTTAAATTACACTACTAATGGAAAGTAATCACATCGAGTATGAGTTGGACACTTGCGTGGAATAGCGTAGTGTGATGTTAATGAGGCACGAATACTCCTGATTAGTTTCTACATTCTATGGAATTTTTTTAACTGGAATTTGAGTACAGTTTTACCTGTGAAATGTCGGTAAAGACAAATATTCTGTATCTTTTAAGATATACCAGTAAGCTTAATTTTTTAACAGGAGGGAGTAAGGGGTTATGGAAGACTCATTTTTATATATTTTTTCAATTATTTTAAATACTTCAGTCTCAAAAAGATTCGGAGAAAATTTTGACAGATGGACATAGAAAATCGCGACTGATGGTATGTGGGTTCGAGTTTTTCATAGGAAGTGGACGTAATAAAATTACGTTTGTTCGTCACAAACACAACTCGCAGGCGAAATCGAGAAAAACTGCTGATATCAAAACTAGGAAGAAGAAACATGCAAAACATGTTCACATATAAAATCCAGTACGGATAAAAAAAAGAAATAAGTTCATAGACTGAGAGTTCTGTTGAAGTGTTAAAATGTTAGGAAAAATAATACTGTTTTATCACAAAATTACTTGTTTTAAACGTTTTTAAAGCTTAATTTATGATTAAAAGCGGATAATAAAAGTAATTACGAAAAGTTGAGTAAATATACACGCCATCACGATGAGAGTTGCTTGAAAAATTGGCCATACATGAGTAGATGACAAAAAACTTCTAAGTATGCGAATGAAATGCTCTCTTTCGTGTTTTAGTAAAAATTATATATATTATATATTACAATGTGTACTAAGTATACAATAGGAACACAAGTGAACAGTCGCGATAGATTATACCCTTTCGTATTTACAGTGATCACCGGCGCGTGGAAATAACAAATGCAAACGGCCTTACCGACCATCTCTATGGAATGATTGTGTACATCGATACAACAATTTGGAAAATTATAGCATCGCTTTAGTAATATAGCGAAATAGTTTTAACAAGAATTCTTTATTTATAACGTCTCGTGACTTCTCAACTCATTCTATGGGTGAAATAAAATTTTATTCAAGTTCAACCGCACCCGCAATTTGTTTAGTGCTGTTTGCTGTATATCCCGTCTTCCCCCAGCCTGCCCTGTTGCAATCAATCAAGTAAATATATCGCATACCGTGAAATGTAGCTTTTCTAAAAATAAAATATTGAAGTTTTTATGTCAATTCACAATGATCTGTCCACCTCAAGCTAAGGGAAATGAACGCTGACGGCGCATTGACACTTGCACTAGAAGCGTATGACATTTATTAGTAGCGTATGAGACGCTCGGTAGTGACGTGACGTTCTTACTTCTTTAAGTAAACATCTTGTGACGATCGCATGTTATTAAGAGTTGGTACATGTTACATATACGTAGGGCGCGAACGCAGCTCGCGGGCATCGGCCTTAGCCCGGCTTAAGATTTTTTCTTTATGTGATAAATATACGTGCTAGACTTTTAGACTTTTAAACAAATATAATTATGTGAAATTAATGTGTAGTTTTTCTTGTTTCCATTAAGCTGCTATAATTTTAAACTATAACAGTTTGGTGAATCAATCACTTTATGATGCTCATGTATCTTTATATATCTCTACCATATATCTTTAACACTAATGTAGTAATTTGTTTATTTATATTGTAATAAATTAATGAGGTAAATAAAAAATAAGAAATAACTAGTTGCCAAATGTGTTGTATCGAATGAAAGGTTATGATAAACACAAATACAATATTATTATCATTTGGAAATTCGTATTTTATAAGATATTTAAGAAAATACACTTATGTTTATTTAATCTTTCTTTATCTCTGTAAACTAACATTTTTTCTATGTTACGAATTTTCATTTAAATATAACATAAGAAGCAATCTTTTTTGCGTTGGCGAGGGGTTGCGTGAGTGACCCTATGGTAGAGTCAGAGTCGCCGTGCCATTGGGGCCTTAGCTTAGAGACCGCAGGGACGCCTGAATCCTCTTAATGATCGACATCATGACCCTTCATCCGGTCGCTAATCGGCATGATGTAGCCACTCCGGGATTTGGTTGGGCAGTTGGCGGGGCAGCCCTTCGTGGGCCAGCGGTACACTACATATGTTTTGGA
The DNA here is from genome assembly GCA_018251895.1 of Agathymus mariae mariae. NCBI lineage: Eukaryota > Metazoa > Arthropoda > Insecta > Lepidoptera > Hesperiidae > Agathymus > Agathymus mariae. The sequence goes on from DWPT01000028.1 coordinate 33,426, forward strand.
TCCCGTTGCCCTTCAGAGCTAAGCTCCCGATACGAAACATTATAATGCGAGAGTCTTCAAGAGGAGAGTGGATAGGTTTTTATAAGTTAATGCGCTCGAGATCTTAAGACTTCATAACCACTTACCATCAGATGGAAATGTTGTGAAGCATTAACTTATTTAACTTAAAAAAAAAAAATTGGTTACAACGATTTTTTAACTAATCACCGTTGGCTAGGGCATGGCCATTAGATAAATTTACACAGTTTACCATTTTTTTTTTTCGCCATTTCTCTGGGTTCGTTACAAGCGTAATAATTACGTGGGAATATTTATAGCAGGAATACGAAACGAAACAAGCGCAGGAACGGAATGCCGTGTAATCAGTACAATGTAAAAATGCAAGGAAAGCGACAGAGGCAAATAAATTTTTTACCGGAATGCAAATGCAAGGCAATTTGCGAGTAAAAGGAAAGAAAGAAAATGTTAATAACGCTCACGCCCTATACTCAGTAAAGGGGGTTTCCACCTATTCTCTGGGCCAAATTGAAGCTAACCTCGCCTTTCCTTTGAGACAAGGCAAGGTTATTTTTGTCAATTCTTTTCTGGGCATTCAAACGGCATCATGCCTTGGGTGACTTGCCTGTCAAGGTACCACCTTCCTTTTAAACTAAACCAATACGTATTTTAGTCGCAATGTTGGAGCTATAATTAATATGTGGATTTATAGTGTTCTTGTTTGGCCACGATTCGGTATTACTAAAACTCCACTAAGAAAAGTCTCGAATACCGTAGGACAGTTCGAATTCCGGCTCGGAATCGCAAATAGAATTAGGCGGGGCTTGAAACCGGAGTCGAATTAGTTGTTCGTCCATTACGAGACGTACAGTGAGCTATTGTAGAGCACAACCTAGTGAATGGCACGTTTTATTTGCATCGACAAAGTACAAATACAACTATATGACTACAGTATTTTGGAGATATTTAAATACAGCAGTTAACTGACAATCGGATCGCATAATTCAAATAAACTGCCATTGCGAGCGAGCGATCCCTTACGTAAAGTCGTAACACACTAGCGACAGTAATACGGGAACGTTAAAAATTTTATCGTCCCCTTCGCGTATTTTTATAGCGAAAAAAAAGAAGCAATATGAAATATGAGTGGGAAAGAGTAAAACGCCAGGGAGAACCCGACGGACCCCGGCGCACCGGCGCCCCGGGTGCGGATTTTCATAACTCGAAGGACTAACGTTATTTTACGTTCACGTCGACATTTAGCGGCGGGCAGGTAAATTATTCCGACAGTGTTTTAACAACCAAACTGAGCTACTATACTTTTTGCATGGTAGTAGGATTCTTTACATGCCTAGCTTTTGCTAATATAAACCGTAAAATTACGGTTGTAATGTGAAATGTCGAGTTAGGGAGCCAGTTGCTAAGTGGTTTTTTCGTTACTTTCTCTGTGTTACTGTTCGGACGTCCATGGGCGCGTAGTGACGGTATATCAGATTAATATAATATACAATTTAGTATATTAATATAATATATAAATTATTCATTTAAATTTGATATATGTTTATTTTATAAATATAACAGGAGAATTACTTTAAAATGGACTCTTTCTTCATAATACATTATATTTATTTATTAACCGAAATTATAATAAAAATATTGCAACACAACCACTACTAAACCAACAAGTACTTTTAAATATTTTTTTTACTGTTTAAATTAACTGCTGCAAATTTAAGAGAATATATTTTCAATAACATATCTAAAAGCGAAATAAAATAGCCGGTAGATCTACTTGTACCGATTAAGCCATCACTGGCTCTCAGTGTTGCGATAAAGTCCTTATCGGGTTCAGTCACTCGGCAACCTCTCAACTGTTCACGTTAGTCATAATTAAAATGATGGCATCTCAACAGTTTCCACTGGGATCTGGTACATACAAATACGATGTAATACGAGAATGTTATATTGAACTACAACTATCTACCATCTCCGCCTATCTTCGATAAATATTACGTACATAAATAGCAACCGCATTTGTTATCTAATTTAATAAATTAATTAATCCGAACCCCACAGTGGGACAATCGTACACTGTAAAGATGCAATGATTATGACGATGATGTGATGAATGTTATGTTTTTTTTTTTAATTCATGATCCGCTCCGATGGATTTTCAAAGGTCTGTGTTTTATTGACCCCGTACATCAATTGGTCAGAGCCTTAGTTTAAACACAGATACAAGATGTAGTAATAGGTTCGAAGGATTAGGATAGGATGGGATAAAACCCAGGTGTATTAAGTTACGACCACCTGAGTAAAGTATATCATATATAATTAGTAGTCACTAACTGTCAAAGCTGTCAATAATAAACAATTAACAATTGGTATGACCTTAAAACGGTCTTCGCTGGATTCCATTGTCTATTAAGAGATTTGTATATATAAATCGCACTACACTGTACATTTATAATAAAGTGATATTTACGAAAGCGAATTAATATCCTAACGGGGTCGCCGTTTCCATCGCAACCCGGACGCGTCTATGAGTCTCCTGGTTTTCAAGATGTGCATGGGCAGAATTCTGCTCGTTTGTCAGTTGGTGCCACTGCGGTACATACAGAAAAAAGAAAATATATGCGTACCTTTTCTAAATATGGTTAATATTTTATACAACTTAAGTGAAAAGCCTAAATAGATTCATACTTTATCTATTATGTAGCGGCTAGTGTTACAGTAAAGATACGAGGAAATTGAGCAAAATGAAATAAAAACGGAAGGAGAATTTCTAGTAGCCGCAGCTGCGGCCACCGCCGTATTAGACGCTGGTTACATATTTCCAAATGACAAAATTGATTGATGTACGGTCCACGGTCCACCCTTTTAGTATTGGCGATATCAATCTTGGTTACGATGGCACATTTGCATGGGACCGGCTTTGGCGCGGCGCATTGGTGCGATGCGACACGCTTTTTGTCATATTAGTTCCGTACGAAGGTCGCGTTTTATTCATCTCGACGATAATTTTACGAGGTATATTTACAAATCAAAAATCTTGTTGGCTTTTAAGATCATCCTGTTTATATATATATATATGTAGGTGTGTTGTTTCCAAACTGAGTTCAAGATGGCGCAAAGACTGACAGAGTAACATTTGAAATGAATATACTACACGTTCTACCGTCAGTTCTGTACTACTATCTGTTACTTGTATCATAGTAAAACGTGTACAATCCATGTTGATTTAAGTTTAAAATCATATGTAAAAGGGTATTTGTTTTTCAACTACACTCGAAACGTACATACATACATACGTGAAACGACATTTGCCTAAAATTATTTTTGCCGGTGTGTAAATCAAACATATCCGAATAACTTTACAACCTAATTGCCCGCCAAACGAAAAGTTTCCGGTTCGGATCAAGCCCGACGTAGATTTTTATGTGACATAATATATATGACTGCTCTCGGTTCTGATGATTACTTAGTGGATAGATCTCGTGTGAATGTATGTGTGTGTGAGAGAGAACAGAGATGTAGATAAAAAGATTTTATTTAAGAAAGAATACCTTAATTTTTAATTGGATTTCATACAAATGTTTTTCTATTTAGGAGATACAAAAGCAATCTCGTATATCTAGATATTTTTCTAAGCTCATTTCTGTAGGGCTCTATTCTAGGTCCGTTCCTTTTTCTTGTTTATATTAACGATTTGCCGTATTTTATTAGCAAAAGTGCGGACATTGTACTCTTTGCTGATGACACATCTCTAATATTTAAGATAATAATATTTAAGATATAAAAGAAATAAATTAAACTTGAACGATATAAACAGTGCTTTGTCCCATGTATCACATTGGTTTAACATGAACAATTTAGTTTTAAATGCTAAAAAAACAAAAGGTACAGAGTTTGCACTACCAAATGTGCGGAAGGTAGGCAAAATCCTTGAATTAAACAATGAAACATTGACTACGGAACAATCTACAGTGTTTTTAGATGTCACCCTAGATAGTACAGTTCACTGGGGGGCCCATATATACATATCGGTTCTCGCATGTAAACTTAGTAGGTCCATTTACGCTATTAGGAAGATAAGTCTGATTACTGAAGTAGAGACAGCTAGACTTGTTTATTTGCCTATTTTCATAGCCATATGTCTTGCGGTATCCTAATGTGGGGTAAATCAGCGGACATTGATTCAATATTTGTATTACAGAAAAGAGCTATCA